>CAUYRH010145295.1:0-21407 GCA_963574655.1 Perodicticus potto
CATCACAGCTCACAGCAACCTCCAATTCCTGGGCTCAAGTAAGTCTCCTGCCTCCGCCTCCCAAGTAGCTGGGACTACAGGCGCCTGCCACAACGCCCGGCCATTTTTTGGTTGCAGCCGTCATTGTTGTTTGGCGGGCCCTAGCTGGATTCGAACCCGCCAGCTCAGGTGTACGTGGCTGGTGCCTTAGCCCATTGAGCCACAGGCGCCGAGCCTAGTTATTTTAGTTTTTGAGACAGAGTTTCACTATGTTGCCCTGGGTAGAGTGCCGTGGCAGCACAACTCATAGCAACCTCAAACACTGGGGCTTAGGCAATTCTCTTGCCTCAGCCTCCTAAGTAGCTGGGACTACAGGCGCCCGCCACAATGCCTGGTTATTTTTTTCCTGTAGTTGCCATTGTTCTTTGGCAGGCCTGGGCTAGGTTACCAGCCCTGGTGTATGTGGCTGGTGCCCTAGCTGCTGAGCTATAGGCGCCGAGCCCAGTCTCCCTTTTAAACTAGAGGAACATGCTGGGGTTCTCCCACTGCTTGCCTTGCTGTACCGCAAATTCCACTTTTAATTCAAAGAGGAGAATGTCAATAGCGCAGCTACAGGGCCTGCTGGGCTCCAAGACACACCCCAGACTGCTGTGTCCTGCAGAAAATATGGGAGGCAAGAAAGCAACTACTCTTCCCACTTTCCCACAGCTTAGATCTCTAGACAGAGAGAACCTGAAACTAAAGTTACACACCGAGTAACAAAACATCTGGGCCAACTCTCTCTTCTTTGCTTCATTAAACTTCCTCATATCATTCCAAAACTGAAACATACATTCCAATCGCATTCATTTTCAATTTCTGTTTTATCTGTTACCTCAAAACTAACTTCAGAATGAACTAATTCCCAGCAGTCCCCAGACCTTAGTGAGTGAAGTCCTTTTACGAGCTCAGAGAATGCAGGATACAGGAGGGCACCAGGTTGCTGCCTCTCTTAGCCATGGCCTCCAGCTCTCTGACCTACACCTCAAGCAAGAAAAACTCATGAGCACTGCTCTGAGTATGAGTGTGCATGAAGATTCTTTTTTTTTGAGACAGTTTCAAGCTGCTGCCTTGGGTAGACTGCCGTGGCGTCACAGCTCACAGCAACCTCAAACTCTTGGGCATAAGCAATTCTCTTGCCTCAGCCTCCCAAGTAGCTGGGACTATAGGTGCCGCTACAACGCCTGGCTATTTTTGTTGTTGTTGCAGTTGTTACTGTTGTCCTAGCAGGCCCGGGCTGGGTTTGAACCCACCAGCCTTAGTGTATGTGGCTGGCGCCCTAGCCACTGAGCTACTGCATACATGCACTAATATACTGCAGTAGAAAACATACACGCAAAGAAGTAAAAAGGGTAAGCATAATTATAAATATCTTATAAATAAGTGTATTAAGTAAGTGTAGCCAGGCGTGGTGGATCACACCTATGATCCTAGAACTCTGGGAGGCCTATGTGGTTAGATTGCTTGAGCTCAGGAGTTTGAGACTAGCCTTAGCGAGAGTAAGACCCTGTCTCTACTAAAAGTAGAAACACTAACTGGGTGTTGTGATGGGAAAGTTCCAGCTACTCAGGAGGCTGGGGCAAGAGGATTGCTTAAGCCCAAGAGTTTAAGGTGCTGTGAGCTATGATGACACCATGGCACTCTACCCAGGGGGATAGAGTGAGACTGTCTCAAAAAAAAATGTGCTGGAAAGAAAAACAAGAATGCAACATGTGGAGTTGTTCAAAAACATACATAGCATGTAGCGTTATGATCATGTGGGGAAACAGAAAGCTATGCCTTGGGACAGCTGGTGACAGGACTCTGCCATCCTGGAGTAGCTACCATCCAATCTTTCAAAGGAGAACAGGATGAGTTGGTTTTTTAAAAGGCTCTTATTAGTCTTAGATATGATGACCAATTTTAAAATGGCACTTACTTTATCACAGTTTCTACAAGAAAACGTAATTTAACCTGGTAGCGTCAAACGTAACAATTGGCTAATCTTTCTTGGGTTGAATTTTCCATTTTCATACTCCACGGCTGCATAACCCCTACTATGGGGACCTGAGGTGGTCAGGATAATAGCTGAGAGAGGTACCTTCAGGAAGCACCAAAGGCTCACGTCAGCATTTCAGTCTGAGAAAATGAGCAAAATTAGCAGACACTACTCTGCAGTAAGATGATGACATTTCATAGGACTGCTGAGAACTTCCACGGGTTTTCAGCAAGTCAAAAATCAGTGGTTTCATGAACCAAATGACAAAAACAAGGCATTCTGTACACACTTGCTATCCACCTGGCCAAGCCTATGTCACCACCCAGGGGACAAGCTGGGTGCTTCTGCCATGCTGGCTCCCTTGCTCACACAAGAGTGACTAATCTTGCCCACTTTGCTCCCTCCTCGGCCCACACTTCCCTGGGATGACCACTCTGAGAGATGACCTGATCATTTCAGCACTTACAAAAGTGCTCAGTCTTTGTAGTTCTACACATGAAATAGTGACATACAGATAAAAATAAGTCAACCTTTTCCAGAAACCCTATACGTTTTATTTTTCTAATGCAGATCATTAATATTCATGTAAAAGCGATAACTGCAGTGACAGCAAATTAAAACTCTGTTGGGGTATCAAATTCTGGCAAGTACATTAGCAAAGAGTTGCCTTTCTGCATTATAGATTTATCATTATAAATTAGCATTAATTGGTACTGCCTCACTTTATAGAAGCTGAAGCAACAACAGTCTAAATGAATTAACAATTTCATTCACGGTGAAAGACTCATTAACACTCTGGGGACAATGCACCATGCCTGGAAAATTCTTGGCCTCCTTATTCCTGGGCCTCAGCTCATTACTGGAATGTCATCCCCCTGATCTCTGCCTTAAGGAAGGGTTCTCCAAACCAGAAGTAATATCTCCATAAAACTTAACAGTTTCTAATAAATCGTGGGGCCTGTTGGTTTCATCTCTGGTACATGAGAGATCATTGCCTTTGATGACCTCACAATGCCCAGGAAAGTGCCTGCACCTAAGCAGAGTCAGGACATGTGTTGAATGAATGTGTTGACATACTTCATAGACCTTTACAGATGAAAGGAGACCCAAATCACACAGCTCTTGAAGCCGGTGCAGTGGCTCAGGCCTGTAATCCCAGCACTCTGGTAGATTGCCTGAGCTCATGAGCTTGAGACCAGGCTGAGAAAGAGCGAGACTCCTGTTTCTAAAAAACTAGCTAGGCGTGTGGCAATAGCCTACAGTCTCAGCTATGCAAGAGGATCACGTAAGCCCAAAAAGTTGAGGTTGCTGTGAGCTATGACACCATGGCACTGTACTCCAGGTGACATAGTAAAACTCTGTCTCAAATAAATAAATAAATAAATGACAAATCTGACAGCTTCTGCACTTGACACCTACAATCTCTCTAAAAAAATTAGATTATTTCACTTGTGTGGTGAAAATGCTTTTGTAGCTTCTTATACCTTAATTTTTTTTTTTTTTTTTTTTTTGCAGTTTTTGGCCAACCTGCCACCTCTGGCATTTGGGGCCAGTGCCCCACTCCTTTGAGCCACAGGCACTGCTCTATACCTTTCTCTTTTTATCACAGTTGCCTGCATCTTTCATATCTGAAGAACTATTTTTCTTTTTTTTTTTTAGAGACAGAGTCTCACTTTGTCACCTTGGTAGAGTGCTGTAGCGTCACAGCTCACAGCAACCTCCAACTCCTGGGCTTAGGTGATTCTCTTGGCTTGGCCTCCCAAGTAGCTGGGACTACAGGCGCCTGCCACAATGCCTGGCTATTTTTTGTTGCAGTTTGACAGAGGCTGGGTTCGAACCCACCGCCCTTGGTATATGGGGCCAGCACCCTACTCACTGAGCCACAGGCACCACCCAAGAACTATTTTTCTTAATAAGAAAAAAACTATTTATTTGTACTTGGTTAATACTAAATTTTAAATCTATAAATCTATATAAATATTTATGAATATTAATTCAGATATTATTAAACTAATCTAAATGCAATTTTTTTAAAAAACCACTCATATATTTAAGTGATTGTTATGAACTTAGTCAAATTCTGCATATTTCAACAAAATTATGCCAATCTCACTATTTAAGTAGTTGTTTAAAATATCTTAAAAATCGATATCACACCAATTATCACAATAACTATAAAACCTATATTTAACCTATTACGCAAGTTGGTTGTAAAGATCTGATTTATTTTTTCATTATTTCCACACTTAGCTTTGACCCTCCTGGGGTTACAAGAATCTGGCCAGACCTTAAAGAAAGAGGAGCTGATCTTGGGTCACTAGAAGGTGGAAGTTCTGAATTATTGACTGCTTCTTTGCTCAGGACATAATCAGGACAAAATAATTTAAAATGAGCCTGCATTTCCTGGGACAGACTCGGCGAGGGTGGGGTGGGGAGGGCGGTCTGGGGTCAAGGTTTGCTTGCCCCATAAGCTGGACTTTTATTTTTTTGAGATAGAATCTGAATTTGTTGCCCTTGGTAGAGTGTTGTGGCATCACAGCTGACGCCAACCTCAAACGCTTGGGCTCAAGTGATTCTCTTGCCTCAGTCTCCCGAGAAGCTGGGACTACAGGCGCCCACCACAACGCCCGGCTATTTTTAGTGACGGGGTTTCACTTTTGCTCAGTTTGGTTTCTAACTCGTGAGCTCAGGCGATCTGCCTGCCTCGGCCTCCCAGAGTGCTAGGATGAACTGGACTTTTAATTGCATCTCCTGAGACACAAGATGTTCCCTTGTTACAGCCCGGCCTCCTCTGGGGGCGCCTGGCCCCACGGCCCCACCCTCACCTGCAGCCCCTCCGGTCTTCTTCCCACCTGTTTGTGAGGGAAGGTGTTGGACGGTCTTTCCTACTTTTCCTGGAACGATGGGGCTCGCTCCCAAGTCCCAGTCTGTGGGACGGAGATGGAGAAAATAACACCCAGGCTTTCCGAACAGCAATCCACTGTAGAGAACACAGCCCTCGCAGTGCCAGTGGCACAGAGCAGGATTTTCACATTCTTACAGCTTTCTGGGCACGCTGTGTACTCCCTTCCCCAGGTCCAGTATCATTCTGCACTCACTGTTTTCAAAGACTGAGTTAATTACCAGCTACGATCATGCTCTTTGATCCTCAAATTACATCAACTTGGTGGGTGAAAGCCCCTTGAGGGGGCCTCCTTGCTCTTTCGGTATTTCCCCATTACTAACGTGGAAATTTTAATTAATTCTCTTTAATGAAAGTTAGAGTTTTGACTGCATAGAAGTTACGCAGTTAAAAGTCAGACAGTTCTACGAGGCTCACAGTGAATGGAGCAGCCCCCGTGCTGCCCTCCCTGCTCCCGATGGCCACAGCTCACCTGGCATTTCCGGCATTCTTTCTACACAGCCTCTACTGCTGCGTTCCGGTGTTTGGTTTGGATAGTATCGATTTCCTACTACGCAAGTCAGAGTTTTGATCTTGTCTATCCTTCCAACCCTCTTCTCCTCCTCCCCAAAGAATCTCGTATAACATTGCAGGTCTTTGTTCAGCGTTGTTTCATCATAATATTGACAAGAAAAAAACCCAATTCCCGCAGAGGCCGCCCCGAGTGTGGAGTTTGCGTCTCCCACGTCTGCGTGGGTTACCCCAGGTCCTCTGGTTTCCTCCCACTGCCCAGGGCTGTGCGCATCTGACTCACTGGCGTGGGGGAGGTGCCCCACTATGGGACAGCGTCCTGACCAGCACTGATGCCTGCTCGGGCCACATGACCCTGAACTAGAACGCAGGTTTAGAAATAAATGAAGGAATAGAAATGATTCACATAGTTGGTAAAGTACACGACCACACAAATGCGCGACGGTGAACAGCGCGATGCGAGCGCATTCGAGTCTTGCCACATTGGCTTCCGGACTGTGCGGTGGCAGCAGCTGCTCATCATTTTTGTTTTACAAATATTTGTCCCTTGATTTCACCTGCCACCAGTAGGACTGACGTCATTCACCGACTCATCAAAAACTGGGTAAATAAGTATTTTACCTGTTTGCATTAATTTTCTTAATAAAGTTAATACATAATCTGAATTATGTATAGCTCACATAATTTCAATGTTTACTATTAGAAGTGCTCTGGGTCTTTATTTAGAAACGTGGTCATGTTTTTGTGACCAGAACATGCTGTAGGAATTTAACTCTTGTTTGTATCAATCAGCCTGTGGTAACATTAGATTCCTTATATGACATTTCCAAGTTGAAGTTTCCACGAACCTACGGATGACGTTTAGTGAGGACTTAACTGTATTTGGTTTCGTTAGTATGCACTGTTTGCATTCCACTGACATGGAACCGTGTTATGAACTATACTCACATCTTTCTCTTCCTTAGAGTTAACAAGCTCCATCTCTACAGCCTGTTTTCCTCTTTCTCTTCCTCCTCACCACCATCACGGACCCATGAGCAACTAACTGGGGCTATGTGCCAGGCATAGTTCTAAGCACCGTACACCTCTCAGCTCCTTTACACCTTGCAGCAACCTGTGAGGTGGGCCCTATGACGATCTTCACTTTCCACAGAACGGAGGCTCCAGAGAGGCAGAGTATTTTGTCTGATGTCACGAAGCTGCTCCCAGGTGGAATAAGCGGTCCCAGCTGGCCTTCCTGGGACTCACCTCTCCACTGGCCCAGGGGCTCCTTCTACTTTTCTCATGGGGCTGACCTCCTCCCCCAAATTCTGTATCTTCCTCTTTCCTCATTTGCCAGTTGCTTAGGTGATGGGAGGTGAAATTGGGACTCTCTAGATGACAGTGCCTTTTTTTTTTTGAGACAGAGTCTCACTCTGTCGCCCTGGGCAGAGTGCCGTGACATCATCATAGCTCACAGCAGAAATGGGGTCTCACTTTTGATCAGGGCGGTCTTGGACTACAGAGCTCAGGTGATCCACCTGCCTCAGTCACCCAGAGTGCTAGGATTACAGGTGTGAGCCACCATGCTGGCCTACTTCTATTTCTAAATCTGATTTTTTTTTTTTTTGCGTTTTACTTCCTGGGAGATTTTTCTAAAATCTCTCTCTGTCCTTTCTATAAAGATTTTCATTCCTGCTATCTTATGTTTTCATTTCTAAAGATTCCTTTTTATCCTCTTCCCACGTGTAAACCTTTCTTAACCCTCTGAGGGCAGGTTATGGTTTAGTTGTATTTTCTCCTACTCAGTACACTGTCCCTGAGGCTTCCATGGTCCTTTTTTCTAGAGTCTGGTCTGTTCATCCTGGAAACTGTCCTCAAACCTAAGGATCCTTGACAGTGTCTACTCACTTTTTTTTTTTTTTAGGCAGAGTATCACTCTGTTGCCCTGGGTAGACTGCTATGGTGTCACAGCAACCTCAAATTCTTGGGCTCAAGTGACTTTTTTTTTTTTGAGACAAAGTCTCATTATGTCACCCTCGGTAGAGTGCCATAGCGTCACAGCTCACAGCAACCTCACACACTTGGGCTTAAGTGATTCTCTTGATTCAGCCTCCCAAGCAGCTGGGACTACAGGCGTCCTCCACGATGCCCCGCCTATTTTTTTTTGTTGCAGTTGTTTAGCTGACCCAGGCCAGGTTTGAACCCGGCACCCTTGGTGTATGTGGCCGGCACTGTAACCACTGTGCTATAGGCACTGAGCCTCAAGTGATTCTCTTGCCTCAGGGTCCCGAGTCGCTTGGACTACAGGCGCCCACCACAACACCCAGCTAGTTTTCTATTTTTAGTAGAGACAGGGTCTCAATCCTCAATCCTGGCCAGCCTCAAACTCCTGGGCCCAAGCAATCCACCCCCCTCAGCCCCTCAGAGTGCTAGGATTACAGGCGTGAGCCACCGCGCCCAGCCCTCTGCTCTTGTTTAAGAGTGAAGTGTACAAAGCCAACCGAGGCCTAGCCCAGGGGCTAGTCTGTCAAGTGGAGAATGTCTCCAGGAGATGCCTGGCTGGGGACCACTTTGGACTAGTCAACCTGGGAGGGGAGCTGGGCTGCAGGATCCCAGAACCAGCAGGGAATGGTGGCTGTGGTTTTGCCACTGAGGATGGAGTCTCAGTCTCCCCGATCTCCAAACCACGACCCCACAGTCACAGGTATCTGTTGCTCTAATCCTTTTTTTTTTTTTACACACATAACAGCTTTATGGAGATTCCACACATGCAAATGTACTGTCGGATGCACAAACAGTAGCACAATGTACTTGGACCACATTGAGAGCACCTCCCAGAGGCCTGCTCTCATCACTTCCCTGCTGAGGGAGCTCGTCTGACTCCTGGAACCACGTCCCTGACTATGGCTTGTACCATAAGCAGAGTAGTGCGGCCATTTGGCACAATTAATTTGAGACCATTTCCATTTCCCCAAGGAGATACCACATGGGGTTACTGGGGCAGCTTGCTCCTCCCCTCGCCAGCTGACGGTCCAGCTCTTTCTAGTGAGCGATGTCAGCGTCCCCGTCTCCTTCTGCGTCCCACCTTCCACTCTGTGTGCCGTGCTGTCTCACCCTTGTAGGTTACGACTTTAAAACCTCACGTCTGTCATTTTAGGGGCATGTGTATGTTCAAGTCACCATCTTTAACTAGCGGCTGCCTTCGGGCAACAGAAAACATTCTAGTCCTGTCCTGGATTACTCGGGCCCTAAGACAAGGGGTCAGCTGCCGTGCGGTCAGTAGGCGACGGCACTGAGAGCAGGGTCTGGGTGCTGGCTTGGGGTCCGATGGCCCCACGTGAGGGCTGCTGTTGGGAGGCTGTTGTCCGAGCTGCCCGAGGGGCAGGCTGGATGGACTTCTCTTTGTGACATTTCCAATTTAATATTCACCTTAACAAATACTTGGAAATGTTATTCCAAAAATTTATTTTCTCTGTCTTATGGCTACTAAAATTTTTATTCCCTTCCCTGTCCATTATTATATTTCCCTCTCTTTTATGAGGCTTGTATATCTCCTTATCCAGCCTGCTGGGGTCACTCTGATGACCCTGTTCTCCTACCCTGAATTCGAGGCCAGTGTCTGCAGGGCCCTGTCCCTTCGGCTCCCTCGTCCAGTGTCTGCAGGGCTCTGTCCCTTCGGCTCCCTCGTCTCACGGCCGGCCGCTCAGCATTCAGGTCGGCTCTGATCACTGACCTGCTGGAGCAGCTCGGCTGACTCCTGGAACAATGTCCTGACCCTGGTATCTCCCTCACAGTGCAAAGAACTTTCCAAATCACCTCGTTTTTGTTTCTGCTGTCTTCCCCCACTAGAATGTAAGCTGCACGTCACGGAGTCTCTGGGGCTCCTAAAAGCACCTGGTGCACAGGGAGCACGAGATATATATTTGTTGAATAAACAAATGAGACAGAGGCAGAGTGGAAGGCAGCGCCTGCAGGCTGAGACGCAGCCATCACCCTCCAACTGTGACAGAGACCCACACGTGAGCGTCTCATCCCAGAGATGAGACGCACACAGTGAAGACACCCCACGTTAGGTGTCTACGATACAGCCTCTGCCACTTAATGGCAAATGAGACACGTAAATCCAAATCCCTGTCACCTCCTTCAGTTTTTGCCAGAGAAGTAAAGTCACATGAAATGGTAAGGGGCACAGGAACCTCCCCGAGTCCACGGGCAAGGAGCAGAGTGCCAAAGAGTGCTGAGGCTGCCACCTGTCCGCACCCCAAAGCTGCCAGGTTTGTGGGGTCTCAGCCAGGAGCACACAGCCATGACTGGCCACTGTGATGTGACTGCTGTCATCCTAAGGGCTCGGGTTGTCTGAAGGAGGCTGTGGCTGCCCTCCTGGCCCTCTCATCCTCTGTGGCTGCCCTCCTGGCCCTCTCATCCTCCATCAGGGAAATGAGGAGGATGTCACCGTAACGCCACGGCCCAGAATTTAATTTGAGGCCAAGACTAAGGTTGTTCAAATCAACATCTAAAAACTGGAAATTCAGATTTTAAAACATTCCACGAAGCCATAGTAAGAAATTCCGTCTGGGCCAGAGGTGGTGGCTCGCACCTGTAATCCTGGCACTCTGGGAGGCCGAGGCGGGTGGATTGCCTGAGCTCACGAGCAGTTGAGACCAGCCCGAGCCAGAGCGAGACCCTGTCCCTAAATAACTGGCTGGGCGTATGGTGGGCACCTGTGGTCTCAGCTCTGCAAGTGGATCACTCGAGTCCAAGAGTTTCAGGTTGCTATGATACCACAACATTCTACTGAGGGCAACAAAGTGAGACTCTGTCTCAAAAAAGAAAAGACAACAAAAAGAAACCATTTGTATTTAAATAGACACTTAGAAAAAGAAGAAAAGAAATGCCTAGAAAACCTGGTCTCCCCTTAACTCTTCACCGTCAGGCCCTTGTTTCTTCTGGGAGACTTCACAGCCGCCCTCTGCACCTTTCCCTCACCTGCTCAGCGTGGAGACAAAACCCCGGGCTCGCTGGGTTCGAAGTTTTTCTTCCATTACTTCTCCCTGGGAGGAGTCCCCTCACCACTCTCAGTGACAAGTTCCCAGCTCCCCACCTTTGTTAGAGAGGAAACTGCCCAAGAAGCACAAGAAGGTACCTTCTTCTTTATTTTTGACATACTGTTCATGTCCTTTATTTTTAAAATTCAATATTTTTAGGAACACTGAGCTATGAGAAATGCCAGTGTCTCTTCAGGACAGCAGCACCCTCACCCGAGCCTTACCCCAATCCTGAGCCCAGTTGTTCCTGTCCGACTTTCTCCCTGGACTTTCTGGTGGCTGCTAAAGACACAGGGAGATCTAACATGCAGGTTTCCTGGAGAATGGGCCCCCGTAGGACCTACTTCCCATGTGGGCTAGGGCAGTGCTGTGAAATGGCATACTGTGATCTACAAGTGGGTCGTGAAATCGATTTTGTGGGGCACGACTGTAGTGGTATCAAAAGGGAAAGAATGAAACAGAAAGGGCCAGGCACAGATGTGTTCCTATGACTTGTTTCAGGGCTGTGCGCATGCCCGTTCTGTCTCCCACTGTAAAATACATTTCTTATTGCGTGCAACAGTAAAGACCTTAAAGGCACTTTTGATCCGTCGGCATGTCAGTTTATAAAATTTCTTCCTGGGCAGTGCCTGTGGCTCAGTGGGCAGGGTGCTGGCTCCATATACTGAGGGTGGCGGGTTTTAACCTGGCCCTGGCCAAACTGCCAACAAAAAATAGCTGGGTATTGTGGCGGGCGCCTGTAGTCCCAACTACTCGGGAGGCTGAGGCAAGACCATCACCTAACCCCAGGAGTGGGAGGTTGCTGTGAGCTGTGATGCCGAGGGCGATAAAGTGAACCTCTGTCTCAAAAAAGAAAGTTTATTTCTAAGGGCAGAGAGAGGGATGGAGGTGGGGGGAGTGGGGTCCTGGTGTGTGACACATCTTTTGGGGGCAAGGCGCAATTGTAAGAAGGACTTTACCTAACAAATGCAATGAGTGTAACTCAGTTTCTTGTACCCTCAATAAATCCCCAACAATAAAAAAAAAAAATTTCTTCCCAGAAGAACCAATTACCAACCAGTATTGTATCTGACATCTAAGCAGGATGGAGGAAGGTCACAGAGGGCCTTCTGGGTTCGCACGGAAGAGGTGCTGTGTAGCAATAGGAGTGCAGCACCACACCCCAGTCCTGCCGGCCAGGGAGGGCTTCAGGAGCTTCAGAAGGGCCCCCACGGAAGGGAGTGACAGAGCCCCGGGCACGAAAGTGACAGGTGTATATGATGGCCAGAATGCAGGGACAAAGGGCTTGGTTGATTCAGTGTCCTTGACAGCGTGGGTCACGTTCTTTATGAATCTTCCCAGGGACAGTCTGTGTCTTCTGAGCAAGCACATCCATCTTAAGGAAGGGCCACATGTCATCAGGGCCCAGGACTCCTTGCTCAGGCTGTACTCAGGGTGCTGCCAAGAAGGGCTCTCAGACAGCCCCAAGTCCTGTAGCCAAGTGAAGGGGGGCTGGCCAGTGAGCACTCGCCCGAGAGCAGCACTCTTGGGGCCAGTGGTCCAGGCCAGGCGCAGAGAATCACAGCTGTCGGGCACCGTGAAGGAGCTGCAGCCGTCACAGAAGGGGAGTCTGGGCAAGTCCCAGGGCAGCTGGCAGATTCCTCTCCTCTATCACCCTCATGTGCTCACCCAGAAATTGCTGTCAGAAGGCAGGTGCTCACTCTTGTTTCCCACGGCACCCCCAGCACCCTGCATAGCGCCCGGCCCGAGCAGGCCCTCGGCTAACCTTGTGGAATGAAGGCAGAGCTCCCGGCACCAGGGTGCTGCTCTGTGACACAGAACAGGTAGGTATTGGTATCTAATTATGTATTTGTACTTAGTAATTAGGCTTATTTAATAGATGCTATAATTTGTACGTGGTAAATGAGGAGCGACGATGATGATGATGGCGGTGCTGCTGCTAGGGATCACAGCCATCAAGCTGCACACAGCCCTTCACCCTCCCATCACACCTGATTAACACAACTCCGAGAACCAAACCCACGTGCTGAGGCGGCAAAGGCAGGGGGTCTGGCTCGGCGCTGACCGTCTGCTGACCTCAGACCAGACACTTGGCCTCCTCAGACCTTTCCCTCATCTGTGAAGTGAGGAGTGTGGGAGCAAACCTCACAGGGCTACGGCGATGACAGAGTTTAATATGCATAAAGTACCTGCAGTGACTTCTGGCGCACAGTTATGTCTTAGCATTCGTTGGTATCTTCATTCAAATCAGCATTTAAAATTGTCTAGACTTGAAAGAGATGACCAAGGGTCCATAGGTCTAATTAGAAATAGTTTAAGAATTATCTCCCTAAAATAAACCGACTAAAATACCTAAAATGTACTTCACATTTTTTTTTTAGAATATGAAAGTATAAGTTTATTTTATATTAGAGAAAGGGAAGAGAATGAGGGGAAGAGATGAGAAAGAGAGAAAGCAGGAGTGAGAGACAGGAAGATGGTGGGAGAAGAGGAGAGAGAGTATTCCCAAGGAAGAAAGGAACAGTTCACATTTCTACTGCCGTCAGAAAAATGTGTCAATGCTGAACTAATTTTCATTACATCATTGGTAGTATCAGAGTCCTGGAGATAACAAACACAGCCCGTCTCTCTGGCCCTGAAGCCAGCAATGCAGGACTCGAGCACCTGGACAGTTTTGTTACCTGTGACACTGGAGGAATGCAAGCTCAGAGGGGCCCCAGATATTAGGATAGTGTCCCAGAATCAATGATCTGACTTCTGAAAACAATGGAAGCAGACAGACTTGCTTCTCTGTTGAACAAACGCTGCTTTTCTCTGCAATCCTGAAACACCTGCTGGGGCCTGTAGTTGGGGTGATGCTCTCCTTCCGAACTATGAAATAAAATGTTTCGATGTATTTATAGAGTGCACACCTACAGAAAGGGGAGAGATTTTCAAGGCGAGGGAAAACCCAAAAAGAGAGCTGGGGAGGGAGGGTGATGGATTTCAAGAAAAATGCTGCAATGATCAAGATGAGAAGTAATTACGGTCTGCTAGCAAAAAACAGTTTCTACTACATCAGAATAATTGTCTCTTCCCAGACAGAGCATATGACATGAAAATGCACCAACAGAAAATGAGTTGCTTCTCTGAGGAATAATGTCGTGAGAGTCACTGAAAGTTCACGTGAACCTCAGAGATCTCCCATAAAAGCTTAGTTTCACGCTTTGTCCCATGTGGGAACTACAGCCCGCGCCACATGAAAAACGAGTTTTATGAGAGTACTTCTGATTTTTAAGAAGGCTATTTGACTTCATAACAGGGCAGCTTCCTAAAAGCACCAGCAATGTCACTTTTACGTACTGCACTCACCAGGCCACCTCCTACTCACCAGGGCTGCACCTCAAGCTCGTAGAACAGTAGGTGGGCAACAAACTTTGATAGAAGTGGTTGGGAGAAACCGCGGGGGCGAGAATTTCCCACTCCAAGAGATCATTTTATGCACGTTCTAAAAATGAGTCATTCTTTTACACACCAGGCATGACATGAAAGGCTGAGTGAGGGGTGGACGATGTGGCCTTCCCGGCTCACCAGGGCCATTCATGCCCCACACATTTATGTTTATAGGCGCTGGGGCTTCAGAAGGCCAAAATCGCAGTGTGGTACCCAGTGCCCCTGGCGGTGTTTTTCCTTCCCTTTCTATTTCTTTGACAAAATCTCATAGTCATTGAGAGTTAACTCTGCCACCCAGCAGCCTGGTTCCAGTGATGGTTCTTTCCCTGACATGCTCAGTGGCTTCGGGAAGCTTGTTTTCTTCTCTTTGCCACGGAACCCATCGCAGAGGAGTCAGTGAATCAACGTGCTGCCTCGCAGTCAGCGCTGTTACCGTCTTACTGGCTGAGCAGACACACGTCATTTCACAAGTTCAACAGTCAGGAAGACTTGCTTCAGGCATTTTTAAAGATCTGGGGTTGCCCGAGCGCAGTGGCTCACTCCTGTAATCCTAGCATTCTGGGAGGCCAAGGTAGGCGGTTTGCTTGAACTCACACGTTCAAGACAGCCTGAGCTAAAGTGAGACCCCGTCTCTAAAAACAGCCAGGCATTGTGGCAGGCACCTGTAGTCCCGGCTACTTGGGAGGCTGAGGCAAGAGAGTCACTTGAGCCTAAGAGTCTGAGGTTCCTTTGAGCTATGAAGCCTTGGCACTCTATGGGGGCTGACAAAACGAGACTCTATCTCAAAAAAACAAAACAAAACCACCACCACCACCACCACCAGCTCCAGGGTCAGTGACAGAACCCCAGCAGCCGCGGGGTTAATACAAATGACCGATTTCCCTGCCCACTGTGGCCTGCTCCTGAGGCAGCTCCACATGGGGCGGGCTCCCACCTGGGCCCGGTTCCCTTTAGACTTGCTCTGGCTGTGTTTTACCTAAGATGGAAACTGCTTTCCCCGGGCCTCCTGGCCACTACGCCCAGACTCATCTGTTTCCACGTGATGTTCTCGGGCAACCTCACTGGGGTTTCTGGCCATTCACTCTGAATAAGCCAGGGAGTTGCCTGCTCAGGCGGCCCAGCAGCTCCCTCCACTGCCTGACCCAGCCCTGCCTTTGTTTTGTGACAAAGGCATGAGGCCACTTCCTCTGAAGACTAGATCATTCGTAACTTGGGTGCAGCCGATTTCACAAAGGGCTCTGAGATTTCCTTCTTGCCGTGACTTACAAGCATTAACTCTGCAGAGAGAGGTTCCCCTGTGATAACAGCACCGGCCCTGGGCGCCTGTAGTCCCAGCTACTCGGGAGGCTGAGGCCAAAGGATCTCTTGAGCCCAAGTTTGAGGTTGCTGTGAGCTTTGGTGCCACAGCACTCTACCCAGGGCAACGAAGTGAGACTCCATCGCAAAATAAATAAATAAAGCAAGCAAGCAAGGGTCCTGGAGTCAAACTGCCAAAACTAAAACCCTATTTGTGGGATCTCAGGGACCTTACTTAACTTCCTTCACACCCCAGTTATCCCACTTGCACAACTTGCAGAAAGGAAAACCACAACAGTGTCCAGCCATGGCCAGGACGGAGCTATCCATGCAAAGGAAAATCACGACAGCGTCTGGCCGTGGCAAGGACGGGATTATACATGCAAAAGGCTTGTTATGGTGCCTGGCAGAGAGCAAGGACGCAGTGCAGAAGGGGGTCACACACGCCACTAGCACAGCGTCCTTCTTTCTTCCCCAGAACAGAGGTGGCCGGGCGCTTTCCTCTCTCCCACCACTGTGCTCCCAGGTGACTTCAGGGTCTCTCTGGACACGAGCACTGTTAGCTGCACATCCTGAATCCCCAGGCTGCAAACTCCTCAGTGTGTTCACAAAACGTCTTGCTGAACTGAATAATGCCACGTAACGCCACGTGGTAATAAGAGGTTTTTCCATGGTTTAAGAATAAGACTGTTTGTCATTAGACATCTATTCAAGGCTAAAAAACAGGAATTGCCATGGCCTAATAGAACCCACCTACCGGTTCCCAGGCAAGCAGCAAGAGCGGTAAGGAAAGACGTCACTCTACCCGAAGTCCCACGTGGAAATGTGATGACGGCGTATTTATAAGGAGGACTCGAAACACGAGATACTTTAATTCTGTTGTGCCTGAACTGCCTGTGGCCAGTTTGGGGGTGGGGGGCCAATTGTTATTATAATCGATGAGGACATACATTTCTGGGACACTAGACAGTGGTGCCTGGATGGCACCAAACGGAGGGGCAAACATCCGCGGTGACATTTCCCCTGCCCCCAGTGCCCACCCTCCCTTGTGTTCCCAAGACAGATTATCAAACCTACCAGGGCCTTCCATTTGAGTCACTTCCTTCTGTGATAATCCCATGGAAGACCTGGCTGCCTCTGGCCTGTTTTCCAGAATCATATCCGGGAAGACATTTTCAATGTGCGGTAGGAAGTAGGCTTTGTCTATCAAACACATAAATAGAAACACAGCAACAAAAGACCCCATCTCACTGTCCTTTTGCCACGCGTGCCTTCCAGAGTGAGGAAATGGAATTTCTACCGAGCCCTGACTTTCCTTACAAAGTAAGGGAAGACTCTGAGTTTCTGTGACTCATCTTCTTAAACCCTCCCCTACCAGGCCCTGCCTGTCTAACCACACCGCATCCCCCACCAGCTCCCCACTCGGGGCTGGGGGAGGGGTGGGCACTGCTCTCCCTGCGCCCCCAGCGCGGCTTGCTCACCTCCTGGCTCCTGCTCACTCTTCTAACTTCGCTCCAGCCATAGGCTGCCCTGTCATGTGTGTCCTTCTGATCTGTTTCAAGTTCCAAGACGGCCTGGACCCCGTTTCATGACTCTTCCCTTTCCTCTTCCGTAGGCCATCATATGGGTTTGAGGTTGCTGTGAGCTATGAGGCCAGAGCACTCCAGCTTGGGTAACACAGTGAGACTCTGTCTAAATAAACAAATCAATACACCTAACTTGACCTCTATGTGATAGCATCACTGGGTCATAGCATGATAACATGACCAAGGCCTGGGGAGGCGACCTGCCCCTGGTCACATACTTAGCAAAAGCTCGGGCAGAGGCGGAATTTCAGCACCCAGACACCTAGCACCCCCTTGGGAGACTGGCCAGTGGCTGCCCAAGTCAAATAAATGAGAAACCAGTAAGTATTTGCAAGCCATGTGACAGAACCCTCCTAGTTCACATACAGCTTAAAATGCATTGTTTTCAGAGGTTTGCTCAGCAAAAGCACTCAGTCCTCTGGACTTCATCTACCCATATGAGCTGCTTATTTACTTTTCTGAATGTGAAGTTCACATAGTAAGTACTTATGAAAACTAATGCTTATTAGACAGTTTTGACTAAGTTCATGGGTCCCCCAGCCATGATATGTCCACGTAGATGAGGCTCTGGGATTGTACAAAGAGTAAGAGATTTAAACATGTGTCTCTTAAACCATCACTCTAAGGTGAAGGTGGGAGCTTGGTCCTGAAGGAAATAAAAAGGTGAGAATTTCCAATTCTAAATTCTCACATCACAGAATTCCTTTACCCCTCCATCTTCCTTTTCAACTGGTTTACAGTTTTCTTTGTAACCAGCACTAAATCTAAACAGCTCACTTTTCAAATCTACCTTGGCCCAGAGACGTATGGATTGACCTGGGGGAAGCAAAGTCAGCCCTGTGTGCCAACGGGTCACAGTGTCTGCAATGCAAGTATGACCACCCTTAGCCCCCCTCCCACTGGTCAGGTCAAGTGTACCAACTACTTCTTCCCTCACTTCGTTTGGCTCTGTAACAATAATGCTCTTTTTCATCTGAAGACAAACCAATGATATGTCATCCATAGATTTCCTAACAGGGTAATCCATGTGCCACAGACAAGGAAGTACTTTCCAGTCAGCTAAATGTGGATGAATGAATAATATTCAGCGAGTCTTTGGGAAGTCACCAGACAACCTCTGGAATGGGCAGTGTCATCAAAGTCCCGGCAGCCTGCACAGTGTGCATTTGCACGTGGCCATTTTAAACTACTTCAAGGGCATAATTTTTGAGTTTTAGCATCCAAGAGAAATGTTTTATATGACTATATTTTTCTTAAAAAGTGAACATTTAGAAAGCCAAACCCCAAATGTTAATTATACGATGGTCTCAGCCTCTTGGGGGAGGGTTCCACGATTACAATTATGGGAAGGTGATGTGGTTCAAGCAGGCAGGATTTCTTCAGCCTTAGCCAGCCACCACACGGGAACTGGTCACGGACACAGGGTGGAAAGGAGGGTCAGCCAGTGCTATCCATCACGTGTGCCCTGTCCAGCCCGACTCACTTCGGAAAATGCAGCTCCAATACTTCTGAGGTGCTAAATCAGATTGTTGCAATGTCGCTGCCTATGGTGACATGGAAGCTTTATAGCCACAGAGTGCCCATAGCCTCTGGAAGGCATTCTGCATCCTTACATAACTCTTCCCCGCCAAGCCCCATTCTCCAAAGAAAAAGGCCTTTCAATAATGAACAGCCGTCTGTTCCCCAGAGCATAGGAAAAACACGATAAACCAAGTCGCACAGCCTTGGTTGTAAACATATTCTTACACAAGATTTCTACAATTCCATATAAACAAAAAAACAAGCTATTAACCACTTGCAGGACAAAAAAAAAAAAAAAAAAAAAAAAGCATTGGGTTTCCTGCAATTAAGTTGCAATGTTTTACAGTGTAATTTTATTTGTAACTGAAAAAGAGTAAATAAGTAAATATATAAAATGTCAAACAGACCCCTCCCGCCAAAGGCTTTTTCTGCAAATTAACTGTGCAGTAGTGCAGGCTGTGCCAGCTGGACTGTGGCACGGGCAGCCCGAGCAGGTAAATCGCCTAGAAAAAACAAAGCAGGGCATTTTCCACCTTCAGCCAGGGGATGTTAATTGAACTTTGGCAAATGTTTAAAGATTTCTCTCTCCGTATTCAAGAAAGAATTAAAAACAGTTGAGCTGGGGAAAATGAACATCTGTTCCTGACTTACACTCACAACCACAATGAAAAACACTCACAATTAAAGCGATTTTGTGTCCCTGCTGGTTAGATCTGGAATTTTGGGTTAAAAATATCAGTGCGGAGGCTCCTTACTGTCTTTCGGGCTTTCTTCTTTGGGCTGCTTGTAAAAAGGGTAGTTTACTCGGGGTTGGATTTTTTTCCGTTGGAATAACAATATCAGGAAACAGATCTGCGTAAAAAGATAGGATGACAACAAAAGGTACCTACGTAATCGAGCCTTGTTTTATGAAGCTATGAAACAGTAGTCAAAAAGTGTTTTATATTTGGGAGTTAAATACACTTTACAGCTGTGTAAAAAGCCAGAGCCATTTTGGGCCAAACATAAACATTCCAACATCTACAAGGTTTACTTATATTGAGCGAGTAGGCAGGTTTCTACCAACTGGGAGGGATTTGTGTGTTATGCGTTACAGCACTGAAAAGCCTTCTACATCAAGTCATTTCCTGTCCAATGTGCAGAAATTTCATCAAGAAAATCAAATCTATTTCCTACAAGGTCTTCACACTTTTGCCCTGGCTAAATGAAATAACATGAAATAACCTTCTGACTGATAGGCCAGACTCCAGTCCCTTTGCCTTCCAATCCATCCTCTTTCCAGTTGCCATGTTAATATTCCCCCAAATAGCTGCAATCCATAATATCACGCTGCTTCTTCTAACTGCATTAGTTGCTTTACTTACTAAAAATGGCTCCCCACTGCCAACTCTACTAAACACAAATCCTGTTAAGGTTCTTCTATCTGTATGTATGCCTTGTAAATCTAATGCACCAATTTGCTGGTGTGTACACCACCACGGCTCCCCCAACCATCCCTGTGCCACCTGGCTAGGTTTTCTGGCTTGGCATACACAACACCCAGCCTACCCTCTACCCAGATTACCTGTACTCTTCCTCGAAAATCTCTCTCAAATGATCCTTTCCCCAGGTGACTGTTAATGGTTTGTTTCTTGCTAGATGTGACTTTTAACCATGACAGCACATCACTGAAGGCTCTCGGAGTCTTAGGAGCTTTACCCCTCCACGGCACACTTGTCTCCCGGCTCTGCAGGCAGCAGTCCTGTGCATTTCCCACAGCACTCAGCACCAGGTCCCAGTCACAGCCAGCAGACCCAGCTGCCTGACTTTCTCTCTTCTAGGGAGTTGGTGTAACATTTTCTGGCTGTGATCTCATCTGCTGCTGCTAAGGCAGATGCAGATGCTTTGAATGATTATTACATGGACTAAAGACAGTGGTACTCACTTCCACCAATGTGTAATTTGGTCAAACCGAATTTGCCAAGTGTGGGTTCTAACTGGAATAGCTATCTTAATTAGTCCTTTTTCTTGGTAAGGCCAAGAGGGAATTAATTTCCAACTCACTGACATTGTTTTGTGGAATCTTAAAACCAGTAAATGAGTTCATGGCATGGGGCCTTGTGCTGCAGGTCGAAGGTCACCATCCATGGAGGCTGGTCTGCCTTGGACCGTGTCCGTGAGCTCCAGCCGGATCTGGGACTCTTCCCACACCACAGAGTCTACTGTGGTGAAGGAGCTGAGGCTGGGAAAATTCCCCGGGGAGGGGAGAGGAGAGACAGAAGACTGCTATTCTCTTAGCAGAACATGAGGTTTTTCTGAGGTTTTGGAGAATAAGTCTGGACTGGACAGTTTTCCTTCCTAGTGGTATGGGTTCAGCACACCTCTCCCGGCTCTTGCCACCCCCTCAGGAACAAAAACCAGAAGTGCTGAGGGAACTGTGATGTTATTCCTGGCCTTTAATGAACGAGCGGGAAGTGCCATAAATCTCTCAAGAAGGCGCAGGCTGGTGGGATTTCCAGAACCAATCTGATTTATGAGGATCAGATCATTGACACAGACATCTGAGCCTCCGGTCCCTATGAAAAACATTAATATATGGGATTGTTCCTGTCACTTAGGGAAATGCTATTCTTCCAAGTTCCCTACTTCCAAGGGTAGGCTTTGTGTCTTGGGAAAACATCAAAGAACTGAATGAGGCCAATCAGAGGACTTGTACTCTATTTTCAGAAGGACCTACCTGGGAAGACTGCTAGTGTTTTGCTGGGGCAGTGACAAATGAGAGAGAGGGGGTGGTGTGACACTGGCTCTGCTCCAGGTCACCTCGCCTGGCCTTGGCAAACATGAAACAGAGCAGCAGCTTGTAGACGCTGCCCGGGGACCGGTGCTGGCCGGCAGCGCAGGGGCACCTAGGGGCCGCGGGAAGCACCCAAGGCCCAGGTGCAACCCCAGGAATGCGACTCATTAGAGAGGGGGCCACAACACTCTATCCAGGGTGACAGCTTGAGGCTCTGTCTCAAAAAAAAAAAAAAAAGTGGACATTTGAATCTGATACTGTGTTAACTTTGAAAATCAAACAAATTCTCCCCACTTCCCAATGTTTTCTTTCTTTCTTTCATTTTTTTTGTAATGTTTTTGGTTTTTTTCCTCAAAAAAAGATT
>CAUYRH010145298.1:0-26214 GCA_963574655.1 Perodicticus potto
TCTTGGGGCCTTGGTGTGTGCCACACCTTTTGGGGGCAAAACTCGATTGTAAGAGGGACTTTACCCAACAAATGCAACTAGTGTAACATGGTTTCTTGTACCCTCAATGAATCCCCAACAATAAAAAAAAAAAAAGAAAAAGAAATTAGAGGCAATACGCTGATGTAGCTTCTAAGGAGAAATGAAGAGTGTTTCCGGTTTGAATGATAAATGATAAATTAGCTTCTTGCCCAGAGGCATTTATTTTGTGATCACTATGCATGCAACAACTTTACCTGTTTTTTACCCTAACAGAAGGTGCCTGTTCCTATCACTATTTCATCAGCTGTGCTCCACATACCAACACTGGCACACAATATCATTGCCATTATCATTAGATGCATATTTAAAAGCATTGAAAGATTTCTGAGTTAGTTTCATGGCTATCTGAACTTTTTAACAGAAATTTTTTAAAAAGTCAGAGAAGCTTATTCCTAGGGCAATATAAAATACTGGAGTTTAATGTGACATATATTCAAATACAATCTACACATTCATTTAGAGTAGAAAAGCTGAATTTCTCAACTCACATATATCCTAACATCCACAGATGCCTTTTGAGCATCATTAGCCAAACTGCTATTTTATTTATGTGAATTAAATAAAATAGATATGCATCAGAGTCTTCTGCCAGTTGTTTGAATCTACTAGTATATCACCTATTATAAGAAATAATCTCCTTATTGATCTCTTTGGTGGTACCTTTTATTGCTAAGGAGAAAGATCACTCTCTAATTGAACCAGGGCTATATAAATGAGCTCTCTTTATTGTTTCCCACTTCTGAAGTAAAAGTTCTTTCTTCACTACTCTTCCTTTTAACAATATTTATTAAAAGTAGACATGCATATACACACAGAGACATGTTTTTCATTTAAATTTGCATGTCCCTATGACAGCAAAGTGACTTAGGGAGAGAAGTAAATCACTTAGCAATACTCCCAATTGACACACTGCTCACAAGTAAATTCCCCTGGATTAAGTCATGACAGTTTGCCTACCCCTTAATAGCTGGTGGCTACAAAGGAGACCCATTGTATCTACAGAAGGGCAATATAAAATAATTGGTGCTGGGCCAACCTAAGCTACTTCACCGCATCACCCTCAGCACATTCGGATCCAAATCAAAGCCTAATTTAGAGGGAGCTTAAATTTGAAAAGCACACTTAATTCCTGCAATTTGCAGAACTATTCCATTCCATTAGGCAACTAATTTCTACCTGTCAGATTGGGAATGAAAGTGGCCTCTCTCAGGAGGAAACTTTTCACTTGCAGTAATTAGATACAGGGAGTCTGTGATGATGCCTGTGCTTTGATAGTGGTTTGTGTTTCACTCCCCCAGCTTACGAACCCTTGGGTAAACTCAATTGAAGTGTCAGCTTCAATACTTGCCTAATGTAGATAGCTAAAATGAGGTTACATATTTCATAATGAAATAACATAACTACTTTAATTTTTATTAGTGAATCATGAAAGGTTCCTATATATAAAGTCCAAGAATAAATTCCTTTGTTGATCTATTATTCTAATAAACTCCTGAAGAAAAACTGAAGAGGTCTTTATTACAATTAGATAAAAGCCAGGAAAGAGCATATATTCGACTGTATCAAAGTAAAGACTAAAATTAGCAAGTGAGATGGACTATAAGTGCTATGTCAAGTTCATCTCTGTGACACTGTTCTTGACTTATGCAAGGTGCAGGAGCCCTTGGCTGGTGGACAGAAGACTTCAGTCCTATGCTCTGTGACTTTCCAGATGTGAAACCTTGGCAGACGTTCTTGACTTTGCTCAACTTCCTTATTCTGTCAACAAAGACAGAATTTTTTCTCTCAAATTCAGCAGAGATTTTACCTTTTATAAAATGCATGCGGTCGAATGCTTCTTTCATAAAACCATTTATCATATTCAGTGGTGTATAAGAGTTCTTGGTCCTTTAAGGCTCCATTTTACCCTAAGCGATTTTAACCAAACTAAATCAAAAACAAGCACAGATAACTGTTCTCTACATGACTCAATCTTCATTATAAACGTGTTCTTTTTTCCTTTCTTTATTTTGTTATTATGGTATAGGTGCATGCATAGTGTGGGAGCTATTAGAAATAAGAAAATGATCCTCTGTGGATTATTTTAATGAGTTTAAATGCTCACATTTTGATTTACATAAAATATTATTAGAGAACAAAAGTATGTTCGACGATGTTCAATTTCAAGCTGGTAATTGTTTGAAATTAAATGTTCCTTAAAATAAAGTTGAATATGGGCTATGTTAACTTAAACAATCAAAATTTTTTTGTGACAAATACACATAAATGATTTGGGAGCAGAGTGCAAAATCATGAATTTAATGGCTAAGAACACTTTCATGCCAGTTATAAATGTATTCATGTTTTTTAAAATCTAAATTAGAAAAGCTTGAATATCCATATCAGAGTAGAAATGAGCTTTTCAAAAATTACAGTTTAAAGAATTTACCACATGCAAACTGTGGTAGGTTTTATTTACAGCAGCTTCCTATCCTAACTGATTCTCCTGAGAAAGATGAACAGTGATTCACAATGTTCATGCAGAGTGCTTTCATTTCCAAATTACTTTTGCATAATTAATTCATAAATAAATGGCTATATTAGAAATACAGACAACCTGAAAAATCAATAGCATCATTTAAATAATAACCTACGAAGATAGTGAATAAAGTAAGAGAGTCTTTGTTTTTCTTTTTGTTGTAGTATTAATGAATTTCTACCCCCCCAATTTTTATATATAATTAATATTGATGTCATAAATATCATAGGGGTATTTTTTAAAGTGAATCATTTTAACTCTTTATCATTAATTGCAATTATCAATAAACAGGGTCCTAGGTTAAGATAATGGTTTAAGTTCAAGTTCTAATATCTCAGTTTACTTAACATTTTATTAAAATGGTCATACAGATGTGCGTGTAATATGTATATATACTTGGCTGAAGAAATTAAGGATATGATTTGGCCACACATCCAGAGACGGATTGCTTCCGAATATTAAAACTGAGAGGTTTCAGTGGATTCTTTATTCAGGCTTCTGCTCATGTATGTATTTTTTTATAGATGCTTTCCTAGGTCTCTGTATTGAAAATAGCACATATCTTCTTACTCTTTTTTGACTTATCCTGCTATATTACACTTCTAGACCTTATTCTCTCTGACATTATGTTATATTTACATGTGTTTGCACAGAGCCTTGTTCTTCAAGGAGAATGTGAGGTTTTTTTTACTGTTTGGCCACTGGCAGATACTGGACTTGGAACACATACTTGTATATTTGTATCATATTTATATATTATTTTAAAAAAATAAATACCTGTATAATATATACTTATGAAATATAATTTATTCACAAGAAAATAAGAATTCACTCCTTGTATTTATCAAAAGAAATAAAAATACTTCATGTTGTAATAAGTGATTCACCCAGGAAGTAAGAGCAAACTTGTGGTAACTCTGAATTTAGAAATATATCTGAAATGTAGACGTGGGAGAAGGGAACTGGATGAATTGCCCATCCGGTTTTCCTAGCCTCCATAGAAGTTATTGTTCTCTTCTCTGTGTGTAAGATTCTAAAAACTTTTTTCTAACAGGCAATGCACAGCATGCAAAGAAATGAACAAGCCAGTGGGAACTGTTTTATTGTCCCACAGAGAGACTTTGTGCACAGAAATAACTATTTTTTAGTTGATATGATTTTTATTTACTAATTAAAATATTAAAGTTGAAATTTCATTGAAAAACTTACCTTAAGCTTTTAACTTCAACTCAGAAATCTTAAGTTTTCATTTATACATCTTGTTTGTTTGTTGGTTTTTTGCCGTGTTTTATTTTTTTGGCTGGGCCTGAGTTTGAACCCGCCACCTCTGGTATATGGGGCCGGCGCCCTACTCCTTTGAGCCACAGGTGCCACCCCCATTTATACATCTTGTAAACCTATCAAGGCTGCATTTGAAGAAGTGGTTATATTTTGTCCATTCACTTCAATTTGATCAAAATTTGAACATTGGTTGTCTTTATGTGTTAGTTAAATTAGCTGAGAAAATTTAACTATGTATATTAATTTTTAATTCAATTTAAAAATTTTACTTCCTTGACATGACAAACATTTAATATTTGTAAATATCTGCATTTTGTCAGCATAAAATATTTAGATCTCTGTAGATAATATGCTAAACTTATCTACTGATACTGTTGATTTCTCTGGAATATTTTGGTATTTTTAAATACTTGCTTAAACCATATTTTTCAACTTAAAACTATAAATCTAAAATAAATTGCAGGCACACAGAAGAAAGTGTCTCTCCATAGAACATTTTTTCAACAGTAAATATTTACATAAGAAATTTTTGTCATTGATATACGTGTATTTAAAAACACTCAATATATTTTTAACAACGTGTGGGGAAAGTCTTGATTAGATTCAAGGTATAAATCATAGACTCCCAGAATTCTGTGTAGTTATTTTGAACTGTGCCAAATATCAACAAAGAGTATTTTTCATATGTTGCTGAAACTCTAGGAGCCATAATGCTGTGCATAAGGTAACACCAGCATCGTCTTAATTGAGTAGGCATTAAAAAGACCTGTTTTGTCTCAGTGCCCATAATACAGTGGGTATGGTGCTGGCCACATGCACCAAGGGTGGCGGGTTTAAACCCAGCCTGAGCCAGCTAAGCAACAATGACAACTACAACTAAGAAATAGCCAGGCATTGTGGAAGGCACCTGTAGTTCCAGCTACTTGGGAGGCTGAGGCAAGAGAATCGCTTAAGCCCAAGAGTTGGAGGTTGCTGAGAGCTGTGATGCCACAGCACTCTACCAAGGGCAACATAGTGAGACTCTGTCTTAAAAAAATAAATAAATAAAAAAAATATGTTTTAAGCATATTGTATCTTGATATGACAGTTGTTATATTTGTATAAGTACTTTACTATGTTTAAGGTGCTTTCCAGAAGTTGGTTGGAGGGTTTGGTTTGACATATGGGAGTGAGAATTTATAGAACAATACATCAAGGATTTATCCATAATATAAAGAATTTAAAACATCAATCCCATTGAAAATTAATATGTTGTAATCCCCTAAAGTGTACGTGTTACTCCATAAATTTTTACAATATTAGATAAAAATTTGCATTTGTCTTGTATGCTAAAGGAATACGTAAATAGCTAATGAGATGTCACCTCAATGAAACACAGTTGCCTAAACAAAAGTTAATTTGAAGCTGGTCCGTGGTAGTCTAAAATGGGGGTATTGAATGTTGGAAAATTTAAGAATAAAATATATGCTACCAACAATAATCTTTTGAAATTCCTCAACAGCACCCTATCACCTGGTTTGTGTGCTGATAGTGTATAGATTGATGATTGTACCTGATTTACCTCTTTCTGCAGCCACGTTTTAGCTAAGTGATAACCCCCCAGTAAACGTGCACCCTGAGACCAAATGATTCTTCATATATCCTAGTGGTTCACAGTGTGAGAATGAAAGAAAGTTGGCAGGTTGGGCACAGTGGCTCACACCTGTAATCCTAGTAACTTGGGAGACCAAGCCATGAGAATTGTTTGAACTCGGGACTGGCCTGAGCAAGAATGAGAACCCCGTCTTAAAGAAAGGAAGGAGGGAAGGAAGGAAGGAAGGAAGGAAGAATGCCCATTGTCTCTACTGATATTTAACATAGTAATGGAAGTCCTAACCATCACAATCAGGCAAGAGAAAGGTGATCAAGGGTATCCAAATAGGGTCAGAGGAGATCAAAATGTCACTCCACCTGGAAAATTAATTTTTAATAAAAACATTTTTCAAGCTGTAGGATATATAGACAGTATGAACTAAGATTTTAAGTAAAAAAGGGAAACGAAGGTCTCATATCCAGGATCAACCTGATGCTATCAAGTAGGGATTAGGCTGCCAAAAGCTGCTCTAGCAACCAGGCCTTGAGGTACTTCAGCTATACATAAATAATTTCATACATAAACAATCTCATATATACCCTCACCTGAGAAGGTCATGATGATATTAAATGAAAATAAGACCACATCCTACCAAAACACAAACAAAAGTGAAGTCATTGGGCCAACTACACAATCCCCCTATTCTGGTTAATATGAATGGCTCACAGTCTTTGCTGATCAAAAGCATTAGTCTCACCCTATTCTTTTTGCCCACTAGACAATAATAATTCAGAATCCCAGTCATAAAATTAAACTCAGTTCTTGATAACATTCAATTCAGAGCTAACCTAACCTTGTTGAATGCTCCCACATTTACATAATACAAGCCCAAATACTGTATACTGTACATCCTTTCCCAAACAGTCTTACCTCAGGTGTGAGGCCTTCCTTGTTTCACTGAGTCAACAAACCTAACTCTTTTCATCTGTGAGTGTGCTTCTTGTTGTGTCTGTGAAAGGTATTGACACATAGGGTCTCAAGGTCGGTTTAATATACGTAAATCTATAAACATAATACATGACATAAACAAACTAAAAAACAAAGAACATATGATTCTCTCAATAGATGCAGAAAATACTTTTGACAATATCCAGCATTGTTTGATGATCAGAACACTTAAGAAAACAGGTATAGAAGGTACTTTTCTTAAACTGATAGATGCCATCTACAGCAAACCCACAGCCAATATGATAGGGAATGGAGTAAAATTGAAAGCATTTCCACTCAAATCAGGAACCAGGCAAGGTTGCCCATTGTCTCCACTGTTTTTTAACATTATAATGGAAGGCTCAGCCATCACAATCAGGCAAGAGAAGGAGATAAAGTGTATACAAATAGGGTCAGAGGAGATCAAACTTTCATTCTTCACAAATGATATGATTTTATACCTTGAAAACCCCAGGGACTCAACTACAAAACCCTTAGAGGTGATCAAGGAATACAGTAGCATCTCAGAATATAAAATCAATACTCACAAATCAGTAGCTTTTATATGTGCCCCAAGCCAAAAAATCAGTCAAGGACTCTATTCTCTTTACAGTTGTACCAAAGAAGATGAAATATTTGGGAATTTACCTAACAAAGGAGATTAAATATCTCTATAAAGAGAATTATGAAACTCTGAGAAAAGTTATAGCTGAAGATGTTAACAAATGGAAAAATATACCATGCTCATATCTAGGAAGAATCAACATTGTTAAAATGTCGATATTACCCAAAGCAATTTACAAATTTAATGCAATCCCTATCAAAGCACCACCGCCATACTTCAAAGATCTGGAAAAAATAGTACTCAGTATTATATGGAACCAGAAAAAACCTCAAAGAGCCAATACATTACTCAGAAATAAAAACAAATCAGGAGGAATCACACTACCAGACTTCAAACAATACTGTAAATCTATAGAGATCAAAACAACATTGTATTGGCACAAAAATAGAGAGGTAGATGTATGGAACAGAATTGAAAACCAAGAGATGAACCCAGACACTTATCATCATTTGATCTTTTATAAGCCTATCAAAAAAATATATTGGGGGAAAGATCCCCTATTTAACAAATGGTGCTAGGAGAATTGGCTGGCAACCTGTAGAAAACTGAAACTGGACCCACACCTTTCACCATTAACAGAAATTGACTCTCACTGGATAAAAGATTTAAACTTAAGACATGAAACCATAAAGATTCTTGGAGAGAGTGCAGGAGAAACACTTGAAGAAATTGGCCTGGGAGATACTTTATAAAGAGGACACCCCAGGCAATTGAAGCAACACCAAAAATACATTACTGGGATCTGATCAAACTAAAAATCTTCTGCACAGCCAAAGACATAGTAAGTAAACCAAGCAGACACCCTCAGAATGGGAGAGGATATTTTCAGGTTATGGTTCTGTAAAAGTTTCATAACCAGAATCCACAGAGAACTGAAACTTATGAATAAGAAAAGAATAAGTAATTCCATTTCATTGTGGGCAAAGGACTTGAACAGAAGCTTCTCTGAAGAAGATAAGCTCATGGCCTACAGACACATGAAAAAATGCTCATCATCTTTAATCATCAGAGAAATGCAAATCAAAACTACTTTGAGATATTATCTATCTCCAGTAAGAGTGGCTCACATAAGAAAGATGTTGGCGTGGATGTGCAGAAAAGGGAAAACTTCTGCACTACTGGTGGGAATGAAGCTAATACATTCTTTTTGGAAAGAAGAATGGAAAATAATCAGGGATCTAAAAGTAGACCTGCTGTTTGATCCTCCAATTCCTCTACTAGGTGTATACACAAAAGACCAAAATTCCCTTTATAACAAGGATATTTGCACCATATTTTTCATTGCAGCTCAATTCATAATAGCCAAGTCATGGAAGATGCCCAAGTGCCCATCAAGTGCCCATGAATGGATTAATAAATTGTGGTATATATATATACCATGGAATATTAAGTAGCCTTCAAAAAAGATAGAGACTTTACCTCTTTTACATTTACATGGATGGAGGTAGCACATATCCTACTGACTAAAGTATCTCAAGAATAGAAAAAAAAATCCAATGTACTCAAAATATCCAAAGTATCTCAAGAATAGAAAAAAAAAATCCAATGTACTACTATGAAACCAATTTTAAATCACTTACACTTTCATATGAAGAACAGATCACAACTGTGGCCCAAGATGAAGGAGGGAAGAGGGGTGAATGAGAAGGGAAGGGGGAGGTCAGATTGAAGGATGAATGGTGGGATCACACCTATGGTGCATATAGCAAGGGTACATGTTGGATCTATTAGTATAGAGTATAAATGTCTTACCACAATAAGTAAGTAAACGAGGTGAAGTATATAAAACCAGTGTGATGTAAGCGTTCCTAACTCTATATGAAATCAGCACATTGTACCCCATAAATGCATTAATGTATACATAATCTATGTGTTTATGATTTAATAAATTTAAAAAATATATATTTTCTCTGTTTTGGTGATCCTATTTTTCAAAAAATCCTTTCTGAGTCTAATGTTTGAATCATTTCCACTAGGATTCCTTCTATTAGTATAATAGTTTTGGATTTTACACTTAAGTCTTCAATGCATTTTGAGTGATTTTTGGATATGGTGAGAGATAGAGGTTTAATCTCATTCTTCAGTACATGTATATCCAATTTTCCCAGACCGATTTATTGAAGAGTTGTCTTTTTCCCAATGTGTGCTTTTGGCAGTAAATGTCTGAATTTATTTTTGATCTCTTTATTTGGTTCCTTATGTATCTGTTTTTATGCCAGTACCATGCTGTTTTGGTTACTGTAGCTTTGCACTATATTTGGAAGTCGGCCTGATGCCTTCAGTTGTGTACTTGTGCTCAGGGTTTCTTGAACTACAAAGCATCTTTTGTTGTTACATATGAATTTTAAATTTTGTTTTCTGTTTCCCTGAATTCCACTGGTATTTTGATAAGGATTGCATTAAATCTTTACATTGCATTGGGTAGTATGGTCATTTTTACATCTATAAACACAGATTGCATCCTCTTCAATTTCTTTCATCAGTATTTTATAGTTTTGGGAGTTGATATCTTTTATATTCTTGAGTAAGTTTATTCTTAGGGGTTTTATTTATATGGTAGCTATTGTAAATGGAATTTTCTTGATTTCATTTTAGGAAGTTAACAAGTGGAATATAAAAAATGTTAAAAATTTTTTCATATTGCCATGTATCCTACAACATTACTGAATTTCCTTATTAGATCTAGCAGGTTTTTGATGGCATCTTTAGGGCTTTTTATATGTAATATTATGTTGTCTGAAAACAGGGACAATTTAACGTACTCATTTCAAATTTGTTTGAGTAAAGAGACAACTTACAGAATAAAAAAATAATTGGAAACTATACATCTGGTAAGGGGTTAATATCCAAACTATGTAAGAAACGTAAAAGAACTTAACAGTAAGTAAATAAGTAATTATTAAACTATAATATATAATCTGATTTTAAAATGAGCAAACACCTTGATAGATAGTTGTCAAAAAAAGACATATAGACAGTCAACATATATATGATGAACAAAATGCTCAAAATCATTAATCATCAGGAAAATGAAAATTAAAATCATAAAGAAGCACTACCTCAATCTAGTTACAATGGTTTCTATCAAAAAATAGGTATTAGTAAGTATATAGAGAAGAGAAAACTCTTATACACTATTGGTAGGAATATAAATTAGTACATAAATTATAGAAAACAGTGTAGATGCTCCTCAAAAACTTAGTATAGAAGTATCATAAAACTATTAAACTAAAAGGAAATCAGTATGTTGAAGAGATATTCACCTCTATTTTTTGTAGCACTGTTTACAATAGTCAAGTTATGGAATCATCATAGATTTCTAATAGTGGATGAACTGATACAGAACATGTGGTACATATATGCAACACAATATAATTCAGGCATAAAAACGAATCAAATCCTATCTTCATGACAACACAGATGAAGCTGCTGGACATCACATTAAGTGAAACAAGCCAGACAGAGAAAGACAAATACCATATAATTTTACACATGTGGAATAAAAATAAACATTGATATCATAAGCAGATAAAAATACAGTGGTTGCCAGTGACTGGGAAGGGAGAGAAGAGGATGGGGAGAGATTGATAAGCAGGTTCAAAATAACAATTTGAAATGAGGAGTAAGTTCTGGTGTTCTGAGCACACAGCAGGGTAACTATGATTAACCGGGAAATACTGTATATTACAAAATAGACATAAGAGGGGATTTTGAATATTATCACCACAAAGAAATGATACATGCAAGCAGTCATGAATAGGCTCACTACCCTGAATAGGCTCACTACCCTGATTAGATTACTACCCAGTCTCATGTATCAGAACATCAAACTGTACCCCATAAATACATACAACTGCAATACATCAATTTTATTAAATAACATATTTTCTAAGGCAACTATTGCCCAAAGGAATTACTCAGATATCTCTGAGTATATGAAAATGTATAAATGTTTATTAGTGTAAATTTTTGTGACTAAAAATTATGTGTTTTGTCATGCATTATACATTCGACTTCAGTAAATAATAATGTTGTAAATCTGACAGTTCATATTTTAAAACTGTGTTAAATATAAAGGTTAAGTGTACAAAGTTAAACAAAATTGTCAAATTTTTATGTAGCCCTTTATAGGTACCAAACATCAGTAATAAAGCCAGTGTAATGGTAGAGTTATAGAAAAAATTTCAACTAAGTAACATTTACCTTATCAATTCCAGTGTGACAACTTGAGTAATGTGACTCTGGCAAAGGTTCTTAGTAAAAATCAAATGCTAGGTTCAGCATAAAGCTTTCTTTTATACTTTTAACCATTTTCTTTCTCTTCATTTTGCGTGCATATCTAAACTTTTATATCTAATTATTTTACTTGTGACTAAAGAAAGCTTCTTACTATTTCCATTAGGAATATTCATCTGATGTTATATTCTCTTAGATTTTCATTTCTGAAGAAAAGGAAGATTTAATGTTCTTTTTTTTTTTTAAACTTTTTTTTTATTTGAGACAGAGTCTTCTCCCAGGTCAGACTGCCATGGCCTCAGTCTGGCTCACAGCTTGTGCCTCAGCTTCCCCAGTAACTGGGACTACAGGTGCACCCCCCTCATCTGGGCTAAGTTTTCTATTTTTAGTAGAGACAGAGTCTCAATTTGCTGAGATACTCAAGCAGGTCTTAAACTCCTGAGGCTCAAGTGAAAGCCCCACCTCAGCCTCCTAGAGTGGTAGGATTGGGCATGAGCCACCATGCCAGGCCCTTGCCATCACTTTTGAATAACATTTTTTTAAAGAGCATTATTGTAAAATGATAGTCTTTCTTTCAAGACTTTAAATTCCACTGCCTTTGGCTTGAATGTTTTGGCTGGAAAGTTAGTAATCTATTCTTTGCTACTTGGAGATAATTTACTTTTTCTCTGCTTTTAATATTTTTTCTTCATCTTTTTTTAGTAGTTTTACTATGAAATTTCAAGTGTAGATTACTTTTTAGTTTATCCTACTGGGTACTTAAGTCAATGACTTGTTTTCTTTCTCAGTTTTGCAAAATTTGCAGTCATTATACTTAAAAATATTGCTTCTATCCTATCCTCTCATTCTCTTCTGAGATTCTAATCAAATGACAAAGCTTCTCTCAGTATGTTTAATATTTCTAATCTTCTTCCCTCTGTATTTTCTATCCCTTTTCTTGTCTATGCTTCATTTTGAGTAGTTATCTTTACTCTGTCTTCCAGTTTGCTAATTCTCATTTCAACCATGCCTAATCTTCTATTAAAACCGACCACTTATATCTCAATTTCTGTTATGGAAATTATAAGTTATGGATTTTTAGTTGGTCCTTTAATAAAGACAGGTTGAATATCCCTTATCTGAAATACTTTGGATCTAGAAGTGTGTTTCAGATTTTGGATTTCTTTTGGCTTTTGGAATATTTTCATATACACAATGAGATAGACATCTTGGTGTTAACACCCAAGTCTAAATTTGAAATTTATTTATCTTTCATATGCCCATTACACACAAGACCTGAAGGTAATTTTATACACTATTTTGCATGATTTTGTCTATGAAATGATGTTTGTGTTGTAGGGGCCACAGGAAAACTTTTCCTTTATCCTCTAAAGTTTCCCTGAAAAATCATATTGACAGGAGAAATGGCATACAAATATAGCAGTGTGTGCAGAGGACAATCACCAAGTGATCACTTCACCCATAATGAGGGACAGATGGTTATATGCACTTTCTCCTCAGGATAAAGGGAAAAGGAGACAGTGTAGATGATTTGGGGGGAGTGGAAGCAAGTGATTATGGGAGAATTCAATGGGCTTTAAGAACATACAGTGTCCTACGATAAAATTTTCTGGGTCAGCAGAACAGACGATAATTTGTGATAAAATCCAAGGGTGTTGCAGACTCTTTTTTTCTTACAATATGATTTCAGCGATTGAAAACACAGGAAAGTGACCAGAAGTAAATGTTTTCTGCTTTGGCTGGTCCAGACTTTAGTCACAAAAGGGAATTTCAGAGAACAATTTCATCTTGTGGTTTTGGAGAGAGTATAGAGAGATGGAGGTAGAGGATTGAGGGACAGTCCTTGAGGCTTCTGCAGTTCAGTGTGTCAAAGGGCCACAAATTGGGTTATTGGTTTTTGAGCCTCAACAATGTGAAGTACTTACATGTGTCATGTCAGTGCTCAAGATATTTTGCATCTTGGAAAATTTCAAGCTTCAAATTTTAAAATTAGAAATAATCAACGTGTATGCTTACCTTTCCTTGATTAATCTTTGCTGTCTGTTAAAATTCATAATCTTTACCTTTATCACCATGGGCACAATGTGTAAGCATTTTTGTTTTTATGTGGCCACAAGCATCCGAATATCTGCAACCAGTAGAGTCTATTTCTCATGCAAGTGGCATCTTCCCATTACGTAACTTTATAAAAAAATGGATATGCAACTCACATAACATAAAATTAACTATTATAAAGTAAATAAGTCAGTGGTGTTTAATGTGTGTGTACTCAGCTATTCACCATGATCTGTAATGGTAACCTCTAATTCCAAAATATTTCCATCACTTTAAGTAAAAGTCTCTTAATCAGTTTCAACCTATTCTCCTCCTGGGAACCATCAATCTGCTTTTGGTCTTCATATATTTATCTATTCCGGATATTGCACAAAAATAAATCATATAATACATGACCTTTGTGTCTGGATTCTTTCACTTAACATAATGTTTTAGAGAAGCATCCACATTGTAGCACATGTTGATACTTCATTTTGTGTGTGTATGTGTGTGTGTGTGTTCTGAGACAGAGTTTCACTATGTCATCCTCAGTAGACTGTTGTGGCGTCACAGCTCACAGCAACCTCAAACTCTTGGGCTCAAGCAATTCTCTTCCCTAAGCCTCCCAAATAGCTGGGACGACAGGGGCCTATCACAATGCCTGGCTACTTTTTGGTTGTAGTTGTCACTGTTTTTTGGCAGGCCCAGGCTGGATTCAAACCCACCAGCTCAGGTGTATGTGACTGTTGCCCTAGCCACTGAGCTATAGGCACCAAGCCTTGTGTGTGTGTGTGTTAGTATAAAAATATTCTATATTATTCACTTACCATAACTTGGTCTTCCTTTTACCCATTGATGGACATTTTTTCGATCCATTTCACAGGTATGCTCTTGAATCCTCAGACAAAAGACTATGTATTAATCTCCACTTTCATCTTCTTACTTAGCTTCTAAAAATCTACACAATGTGCTCTCACCTAGCCATGAGGGCTTGACTCCTAGTAATTCAAAGTCGGAATAGTTAACCCTTTCAGCCCCTTCTAAAGGTAAGTGACCCATAGGCATCAAAGTCTACTCTTGGGTTGCACCAGCAAATACCCAAGTAAATAAAACAGAATTGTGATCAATAAAAAAGTGTACTTTTGAAGTAAATTCGAGTTCATTTTTGCACCCAATTCCCATGAATGCTAAGTACGATGATTAAGTTTGTGAACTTGCCAATGTGCACTTACATTGGAAGCACTGTATAAGCAATTGGTAAGATATCATAACCTTGGTATGACATTAGTGTCTTACAGTTGTGCTCACGTCAATGCATGGCCGTGTATGCTGAGTGGCATTCATTATTGCTGTTATGTGTTTTTGTTTTCCATCATAAGAATGTCCAAGCTTGAATTAGAGTAACAGACATTAAATTTCTCGTTAAACTTGGCAAAAGTAGATGTGAAATATACTTGTTAGTTAGTTTAAGGACATGTTAGTTTAAGTTTATGGGTTAATGCCATGAAGAAAATAGTAGTGTGCAAATGGATTAAATGTCTTTCTGAGGAGAAACTGTCAGCGATAAAGAGAGGTAAGGTCATGCAGTAATGAGCAGAACGGACAAAAATATTACAAAATTCATTGAATTGTGTGTTAAAATTGTCAGTGGACTGTGAGAAGCATAACATACCAAGTAAACACCAGCAGAAAAACAGGAAAATCTTAACTGAAAATGTTGCCATGAGAAAGATGTGGCTCTTGCCTCAGGACAATGCACCAGCTCACAAGGTGCTGTGAGAGTTTTTAGCTAGTAAATCAATTACTGTATTGGAATGCCGTCTCTACTCACCTGATCTGGCCCCCAATGACTTTTTTATTTATCCAGAAATATTGAAAGGAAGACATTTTGATGACATTCAGGACATCAGGGGTAATAAGATGACATTCCAGAAAGAGTTCCAAAATTGCTTTGAAGGATGGATTAGGCCCTGCCATTGGTGCACAGCTTCCCAAGGGGAGTACGTGAAAGGTGACTGTAGTAATTAATGTTAAGCAATAAGGTACGTAACACTATTTCTGGGATAAGTTTGTATCCCACAAATTTCTGGGATAAATTTGTCAGATCATATCCAGAGTCACAAAGTAATTCTCAAACGAGATAAATTACGTGAGAAGATGAGGCCGTGCCAAATCTACTTCCATAAAAGGCTAACCTCACGAGTGAAAGAAATACTCCCTGAGTTCACTGGTTAAGCATCTCCAAAACATAATGTGATTTGATTGTTAAAATGGCCCATCCTCAACACCATAGTTCACTCATGTTTAATTCTGTGCTATTAGAGCCATAGCAACAAAAAAAATTTAAAAGAAAAGTCAACTTTCACTTTTTTTTTTATATTTATAGGCAGAATCTTTTTTATTTTAAATTAAATCATAGCTGTGTACATTAATGCAATCATGCGGTGCATTGTGCTGGTTTTATATAAAATTGGAAATGTTTTCATCAAACTGGTTAAGATAGCCTTCATGGCATTTTCTTAGTGATTGTGTTCAGACATTTACATTCTGCATTTAGTAAGGTGAAACTAACTTTAACTTTTTGACACTAGACTTGTAATAGCTTTGTGGAATGTTTGGGACTACGTAGCATTGCAACAGCAAACTGGCAAATCTGTGTTGCTACAGTCATATAAATTTGTTTAATTTAGAATTCTGGGTTGGAGAAAAAATATTTCTATGACATTTTATTAAAGAAACTTATCAGTTTGATTATTATGATACTCTCATGACACTTTCCTAGGTGAGGCATCAATTTGATTGTCATAACTCAAATTGATTTACAACTTACTTGATTTTACTTGATAGATTATTTTCTTTAAAATAAAACTCTCAGTAAAATTAAAAAACATAAAAATAAGGTTTCTGGATTTTTACATAATCTAACAGCTCAAGTCATGTTATTAAATTTGAATGAGTTTTACAACCCTCCCTCCTTCACCCATATCCCTAACCCAATGTGGAAAGTGATGGAAATGGTAAGGCAATTCGTCTGAGAATTATTCCTGATCTGAAGATACATTACAATAAATTGCTTACAATATTCTAAATTTCCTTTTCAATTTCATCTCTTCTGGTCCACCTCCTTTATTGTCTCACCTTTCTTATTTTGGAAGAGTTCATGATCCTATAGAAGGTTGCTCTATTGAACTCTGCTCAAGATCTCTCATGTATGAGTTTTGAAGTCATAAAGAACTTTAAAAATTCTCAACACTCATGTTGCACCCCTGACAAGTTGAAAAATCTCTTGGCATGGACATAGATATCAGTAACAATTTTAAAGCACTCTTCAGGTAATTCCCATGTACAGCCAAGGCTAAAATCTGCCATCAGAGTGCAATGGGTTCATAGAAATAATGTGAGAAACTATTAAACTGCCTATAGTCAACTCCACCTCCAGAAAGTCTTTACATCCATGGTGATGTAAAGAATTTGAATCTGAATTTTAAGAAAAATAATCCCAAGGTGATTTCAATATAGGTGCTATGTGGATCACATTTTGAAGCACACTCCCCTGTGGGAATTGAACTTCCTCTACATTTTATCAATTATCCTTATCAATTATCAATTTATACTCTTCCTGTCCAATGACTTTTCTTTTCTTTTTTTTTCTAGATGGTCTTTTTTATTGATCAATTTGAAATGAATGCACGTGTCTCACAGTATGCAGTAATTTTCTTTTCTTCTTTTTTTCCAGATAGGATCTTGCTCCCAATGGCTTTTCTTATCCATGTGAATATCCACATGACCTTTTGTTTGTTTCTATCAAGTAAGCAAAACCCCTTCCTTACGGGGTTATCCTTTCTCTCTACTGGTTTATCTCTCTCTTAGGACAAAGTTTTATAACACACAGTCTTGATCATGCATTTGTTCTCCCATGCCCTGTTCATACTTCCACCCTAGACCATCTTCATAGACATGGTCCCCTGTGGGGTCACACTCACCTGAAAGCTCAGAGGGGCCTTCCTCATACTTGGATTATAGCTCTGTTGTCCTGGCATTTTTCATTCTTTTTAAACAAGACACCTTGCACTTTCATTTGCATTAGGATCTGAAAATTATATAGTTAGCTCTGCCTCCCTCCCTATCTCACCACTGTAAAACTCTTTTTGATTTTCAAATTAGTAGCCATGTTAAAGTCTGTATTTCTTCTTGATTTGTTTCTAGTCTTTGCTGCTGTTGATCATTACATCTTTGACATGCTTCTGTATCTACTTTTATTCCACTCTCTTCTCATTCTCTTACATCTCAAGCTACCTCATTATCCTTCACAGGAGTTGTTCCCCCAAATGCTATTTTTCCAAACACAAATGTATATTTTCTACATACTGTTTTTCCTTAGCAGGTCATTTTTTTGTTTGTTTGTTTGTTTTTTGTTTTTTGGAGACAGAGTCTCACTCAGTCACCCTGGGGTTGAGTGCCATGGCATCATAGCTTATAGCAACTTCAAAGTCTTGGGCTCAAGTGATTCTCTTGCCTCAGCCTCCCGAGTAGATGGGACTACATCATGGTTCTGTTTTACTAAATTTTCACTCTTAGCAAACTCACTAACTGGTTTAAATCCCACACTTAAAAGTGTGTACTCAAAATGGTCCAAACAATGTCTTTAATCCACCTGAATCAATAGTTCTTTTTTTGAACATTTCTAAGTATTAAAAATCAACTATTAAAAAAACCTAAGCCTATTTTCTCTATATCTATTCTGATTTTCCATTATTTACGTGAAATATGTTCTCATTTGTTTTCCTTGTTACCTTGTAAAAACTTGAGAATCAACCTTGAGTCAGTAAGCCAATTTTATGCTATATTCTTCACATCTCTTGACAGTCTTCTGTCTTATCTTTTTCCACCATCATTATTTTAGAGCTTTATCACCTCTCACCCGCAATTGCAATATGGTTTGAAATGTTGCCTCTATGCTCTTTAATTGCCTATTGGCAGACAAATATGCAAATTGGCATTTCAAATATGCAAATCTGAACATAAAAATTTTATAATTTAAATTCTAAAATAGCCTGTGATGGTTGCTCACAACCCTATCAAATGAAATGCTTTCTTTACATAACAAATTTATGTAACACATAAGAAAATTCATAGAAAAGATGTACTATAGATACTGTAACACATAAGAAAATCCATAGAAAAGATATACTATAGATACTCCAATTTTTAAAAATATATAATGACCCTAAAATATATAAAGGTCAAAACAGAAACTTATCTGAATAAAATTGCACATATTTTAGTATTTAAGTGTTTGAAAATGACTGTTTTAGAAACATGTTAAAATAATCAAATACATTTATCCATAGAACCATAATGAGTATTGGTTTTTAATGCGTCATGAGCAACCCTCCAGGCACTGATGTGATTTTGCAGCACTGCAGACAATTATTTATAAAATTTTAAACAAAAGAAAGTTCAGTCTTCCTTCATTTTGTATGGGAGTTGCATGCACAATTGCAAAATTCTACATAGGTAAAAATGTTCAATTATTTTATGTTTTGTGATACATGGCGTTGGTACTGGTCATGTGTCATAAACACGAATATAGGAGAAGGGGGACATAGAACGTTGTGAAGTACCCAGGACAAGAATTCATTTTGCAAGAATCTGCTTCATGTCATAAGGTGGCAAGCGTCACTGGCTCAAGTCCCCTATGTATCACGTCATTATTTTCCATTGAGAATATAAAAAGTCAGTCTCCAGAATATATATGCCTAATATCCATCTCCCAGGCCATATCTCTGTCCCATCAAATGTTTTGTTTGTTTGTTTGTTTGTTTGTTGGAGACAGAATCTCACTTTATCACCATTGGTAGAGTGCCTTGTTGTTATCATACCTCAGAGCAACCTCAAAGTCTTGAGCTCCACCAATCATTTTGCCTCAGACTCCCTGGCAGCTGAGACTACAGGCGTGCACCACTACACCTGGCTAGTTTCCTATTTTTAATAGGGACGGGGTCTCACTCTTGCTCAGTCTGGTCTCAAACTCCTGAACTCAAGTGATCCACCCACCTCTGCCTTCCAGAGTGCCAGGGTTACAGGTGGGAGCCCCAGCTCCTGTTTTGACTTTTGTTGTTGTTGTTGTTGTTTGTTTGTTTTTTAATAGCCCACATATGAAACCTCACAGGAAAGTGTATTTTTTTTTATTTGCAAACCACCCACTTTAAAACAACCTCATAGGACTCCTGTCCAAAGTGTCTAGTACCATTTAATTTCTGATTTTCAATGGATATTCTTTCTAGGGCTGCTTTCTTGGATAAGGACTATACAGTCATACCCCCAGAGAATATATTCTTATGCCAATATCTCATAGCAAAAATCAATTCAAGAATAAAAGAGACTGACACTTGTAAATTTTCATCCTGTTCTTATACTATGGTGTCCTTTGAGAAGCTTTTCTTATCCTTAGGTGTTAAAATTATTAAAGATAGCAGAAAATATTCTGTCTTTATAACTGTACAACATTTATGTTTGTTTCAATAACACTCGATATCTATGACTTGAGCAAAGGAAAAAATGGTGACAGATACAATTGAACAATCAAGAATCATTGCTAAAATGAAGAAATTGTCAAACACTGCTGACATTTTCTTTCCCCTCCCATGTTTCTCAGTTTAATATTGAAACACTATGTAATTATTGATCAAAATTATTTAGAGTATTTAAGTCACCAAACTAAATCCATGCTCCTGAAAATGGCTACTTTAGGAAACTGTCAATTCCTTTAATATATAACTACAGTCTACATTCTCTATCCATCCGTTTCTGTGTTCCCTCCTACATCTCAGCGTTCACAAGTTTAGACACCGCTTTTCCCAGATTTCCTGGTAGCTGTAATTCTGCATGTGAAGTAGCTTATGCTAGAGAATCTCCCTCGAATATGATTAGAAAGGAGGAGGGAAGGAGGCAGTGACCTTCCCTTGCCTGTGGCACTGCTAGGCACATGCTGACAGATGGGAGTATTCTCAGTGACCACCCTCTCCCATTCTAAGGACGAGTCACCAGCCCTGCAGTGTGTGGAAGTTCGATGATGGTACCAGGGGTAGCCACAGAAGCAGCAGCTTGCTGACCTTGAGATCACAGAGATGGTGCTTTAACCTTAAGTTCAATGGTGGTTTGGAACCCTGATTTTCACCCCTCTAGTCTGTCCAACTTCTTTGTCCTTCCTTATTTCTCAAATGAAACTGTAGGTTGAAATAAATCACAGTTACAGTCATTCGGTGTACGTCAGAACTTAACATCAAAAGGGTGGTAGGAGAATGCATCACCTAGTGTGCCCTCCCTCTGGGACGGATGCCTAGGCTGAGGTACAAATTAACACCTCTATAGATGAGGATTCACGAGATTAACTCTGCATATCTCTTGTTATTACTTCTTATGGAAAGCAAGAAAGAGCAATATCACAGATTAACATTTAGAGTTTAGTAAATCAGGCATTCAGATCTCAGGTACCTCCTTTACAGTAGACAGCTGGGAGACACTAACTGCCTAGAAATGGAGATTTTCATCATCCTCAGACCCATGGGATGTGCCTTGCAGTGGGAACAAATGGTCTCAAAACAAGAAGTGCAACCCCTTCAACTGGGAGTGGGGTGTTATGCCCAGCTATCTCAATGCCACAAAACTCAAAGTAATTGTGAAGCTATGATTGTCTTTATAAACCCCTGCAAGGAAACTGCAGAGTTTGATTCAATCTAAATTTCATAAATATATTAATAAATAGTTTATATTGTAGAAAAAGGCAAAGAGTAACTTCAGGACAAATTACCAGGAAACTCATATGATATGGAACTTGCAGTATCCAAGCATCATAATCAAAACTCTTTAGAGTAGGATATGAAAGATTAAAATTAGAACAAAAGTGTCATATCTGTTGCTGGTTTTCATTCCTCAGATAATGCTTTTTTATTATTTAGGTATTATTAGTCACTGCTAAATTAAAAATCCGCACATAGACCTGGAATAATCATTTCCCTTAGAAAAGTTATTTAAAGTTTTCAATGATGTATGTTTACAGACAGTTTGATCTGATAAGTTAGCTTTCAAAAGAGAAACAAATAATGAAGAACATTTTACCTTCTTGCATGCAAAGCAAATGTTAATAATGAAGTTTTTCACCAAGATTTCTTCTCACACATATAAATATAAATGACATAAACTTTCATTGCATAAGAAAATTAAAAGTGAAATTTTAGTAGTAATAAGTTTATGAGCTGGATCTGTAGAAATGGCAAAAAAATTGGACAGGGGAAGGTAGCCAGATCTAATAAGCAATGGCAAAGGAAAGAAATAAAAATAAACACAAACAAACAAACAAAAACCAAGAGAAGCAGCAGAGACCAGTATGTGTCTGTATTTTTTATGTGACAAGTCCCCCAAACTGGTAGCAACTGAATAATTTATGACACAATTCTTTTTGTTTTCCTCCTATGCTGAATTAAGCTACTTCCAAACAGTTGAAATTTCCAGCATCACCAGGCTGTTCATTCCACTTTTTGCAGGAAATGTGTGGAACAACCAAAGCACTCAGTTTCCTCATGGCATTGTGCTTCACTCTTTCATGCTTTGTAGATACTGTGAGGTTTACAGAATGGAGATTCTTGACAACTTTGCATCCGGAGAGTCTATAGGTGCTATTTTCCAACAGTGTGTGTTTGTGTTCTGCCTCTGTGTGACTACTGCAATGTTTCTAACTTTTTCATTATTTTATCTGTTATGGTGATCAGCATGATCTTTGATGCAACTACTGCGATTATGTTTGAATGGCACAAAATGCATCCAGGTAAGAAGGCAAACTCGGTCTCTCACTGTCAGGGGTGCTCTGAGTACATTCCCTTCTCTCTCTCCTTCTTATTCCTCTTTACATTCAAGTCAAGTGATATTGAAATTGGGCCGATTAATAACCCCACAATAGCGTCCGTGTGTTCATGATATATAAGGGACTCTGAAAGAAGGAAACACATGCGTAGTAGAACCTCCACAGCAGACCACCTCCTTAATTTATCCTAATTTTCTTTTTCTTTTTCTCCCTTTTTTTCTTTTTTTTTTTTTTTTTGAGACAGAATCTCAAACTGTCACCCTTGGTAAAGTGCTGTGGCATCACAGCTCACAGCAACCTCCAACTCTTGGGGTTGAGCGATTCTCCTGCCTCAGCCTCCCCAGTAGCTGGGACTACAGGCACCCGCCACAACGCCCGGCTATTTTGTGGTTGTAGTTGTCATTGTTGTTTAGCAGGCCCAGGCTGGATTCGAACCTTCCAGCTCCCATGTATGTGGCTGGTGCCCTACCTGTTGAGTTACAGGCACTGAGCCAATTTGACCTAATTTTCATAGACCAGACATGCACCACATGTACGTATTAGTACAATAGTCCCAGAACAGTCCTTACGCTCAACTTTACAATCTGCTCTATTTCCAAACCTACAGGAAACATCACTTGTTATTCAGCACCACCAAAAGTATGGTGGACTTCGGTTCTAAAAAAAAAAAAAATGAAACAAATAACCAAACTTCTCTATCCGAGCAATGGTTATTCAAGAGCAAAATAATTATTGTGATTACTGATGGTTTGCGTCTTGTTGCTAGTGGATAACCTTTATTAGCCTGGTATAGCTTTTCTTATCTAGTGTCAAAGATAGATAACAATAGCCGTTTTTGTAATCATTCGTATCAATTGTTGTTATTTCTCTGTCCGTGTGTGTGTGTGTGTGTGTGTGTAGAGTGGAATAAACAGAGAACAGGAATAGACAGGAGTAGAGAAACTTTGGGGGAGCAAATGGCATGTATGTAGCAGGTGGTCTGAGCAGGCAGGGATAAAGGCAGGTTGTGCAAGTCACCCTGGAGAACATTTTAACATACGCTACTAGCACATCCTATCCTTGCACTAATATTATTGACAGACCACTGTAGGTCTGCTGGATGTTAGATTCAGCATCAGTGCTCATTAGATCAAATTACTTCTAATTTTAAGTCACATGACAGTTAGAAAAATATAACTTGTATAGAATTTTTGAAAGGAATTGACTTGGTTAGTATCCTATGTTCACACTTTGGTGGAGACTTTTTTGAAATGAATTTATCTATTTCATATGAAAACTGACCAATATGCCGTTGACACAAAACTTCCTGCAAATGTAGAAATCCTATCCATGCCGAATAACCAGCTCTGCTCAAGGACTTCTCAATACTTGGAGTTGTATTCTGTGGGTGTTTAAACTTTAATTGGTGATTATATGCATTTCATTTGTATTTGCATTTTATTTCCTTGGCCCACACTAAAAGATATTAAGTTAACCATTTCGAAGTCCCTGGTTTCAACTGCTTTATCCTACCTTTTAATTTTTCAGAAGATTAAAATAACAAGAACCCCTTGGAGAGTTGTGAATCTAGGTTGGCAGGTGGGTAAATGCTCCTCTAGAGTACCATTCTCTTTTACTGATGAAATTGCTTCCATCATCTGCACACCTGTTAGATATCTGGCATCATGATTTCAAGTGATGGTTTATGTGATGTGTACAGAAGGTGCAGGAGATATTCCCAGGGTTCCCGCAACCTATGAAGAATAAAAAAAACAAAACAGTGGTTAGAGAATTGTAAAGTTATTTCTCTTTTAAATAGTCATTTGTTTCCTGGTATAATTGTCAGGATTTTATATGTTTTGCTTCAACTCCCTCTAAAGCAGGAAAACAATCTTAAATTGTCTAAATATATAATTATATCAGAATAAAACATAACCTCATCACACATTTCCTATTTGTACTTGCTATAATTTTTTAGTTCAAATTGGTGTTACTTTAAAAATAATCATAAACAATAAGTTGTGACAAGGAGAACTATCAAATTTATTATAAAGAAATGTTACTTACTCGTTAAATCTTATTTTCTCATAATCTATAAATGTAAGTAAACCATATTTCTTGAATCAAAGCAATTAGTGTATAGTAACATATTTAGCACTTTAGCTTTTAGACAAATGGTCTAATAACAAAAATTGGTTAATTTATTTCCTTTTCTCTCCAGTGTTAACCTTCAGTGGGAGCTTTGCATGCATTTTAATTTTTCTTAAATTTATTCAAAAATGGATTAGCATTTCCTGGCGATCATTTGTTTTGCATTTTTGCTTAGAGCAATTTTTTAAACCACCTGCTGTATCTGCCTTATGCTCAAAGTATGCTGTTGACAGTTACTAATAATGCACATTAAATTTGCCTATGATGACAGGCAAAACACTAAGTCAAAACAAAACAATATATTCCTGCATTTATTTCCTGTATTTAAGTTGTGACTTAAAGGAAACATCTGATTTTCAAGACCATTAGCTTATTACCATTTAGCAAGTCTTATTGACTGAGATACAGGCAGCATGTGAAAGTGAATGTAATTATACAACTTTTCAAGTGTTAGTCTATATTCCAAAGTTCGAAAATGTATATTCAGTCTAAAATAAATATCTTTAGGTTCATTTTATATTTTCAGAAGTCATTAGAATTGTCACAGAGATATAATATCATTAGTAAATAAAAACATCCAGGTTGAACATTTCTGAAGACAAAAATTGTCAAGGCAATTATAGATTTTGTGCGGTATGGAGTTTTACTTTATTCTTCTTTGTATACATCAAATAAAGAATCACAATGCAAATAATTTTTAAATTTAAATGGCAATGATTGAGACCTGGGCATGTGAGACGTTAGTTAAAGCTTTAAAAGCCTATGATTAGAGAGTAGCAAAAATGAACGGAAGTGGTATCTAGTTATCCCTGGAACCCATGTATTTTGACCTACGGAATTAGCCCTGCACTCCTAAACCTTCACTAATGTTGCCATTTATTTAAAAAGAAAAATTCATGAGCTGTCCTAATGCCATGGTCCTTGCTACATGATTGTTTCTTGGATATGTTTAACCCAGGGGTTAGTTGAGGCAAAAGTAATGCAAGCAAACTAAATTTGATTTTTCTCTTTTAACCATGGAGAAATTATGAATAACTTTGTTTTTTATATAACATATTGAACTAATTTTGCCCATCTATAATATCCTTATATATATTTTACAGAGTTTTGTTTTAAAGCAGTACATGAATAGATTCCTGGGAGCTTATCAAAATACAGGGAATATTTGGTTTGGTCAATACAGTAGTCAGTCAATTCTAGCAGGAATAGGTTAATTAAAGATTATATTCAAAATAATAACTTGTAACATGTGAGTACTATGTGCCAGGATTTATGCTAATCATTTTTATTCATAATTTATTTAATTCTCTGTAATGTAGATAAGATCATTTACACCCACTTTGTAGATGAAGGAAGTGAATCACAAAGGTATACTTGACAAGGGATAAAATGTCTTGAGTTGTAACTGAACAGCAAACACAGTCCCATGACTGCAGAGCCTGTGCTACAACCTCTGAGTTACTGCCTATGTTACTACTGATGAGAATAGCAAAAATTGAAAATATTCATTAGGTCTTTGGGAGAACAGCTGTGCACATTTCATTGGCCTAAGCTTTATTTTTCTCTTATATGTGACATAAGGAGAAGAAGTAAAATCTGCCAGAAGAGAGGCTATGTAAAAACACTGAAGCTGGCACGGCTCCTGTGGCTCAATGGGCTAAGGCACCAGCCACGTACACCTGAGCTGGTGGGTTCGAATCCAGCCCCGGCCCGCCAAATAACAATGACAGCTGCAACCAAAAAGTGGCTGGGCGTTGTGGCGGGCGCCTGTAGTCCCAGCTACTTGGGAGGTGGAGGCAGGAGACTCGCTTGAGCCCAGGAATTGGAGGTTGCTGTGAGCTGTGATGCCACAGCACTCTATCCAGGGTGACAGCTTGAGGCTCTGT
>CAUYRH010145301.1:0-12281 GCA_963574655.1 Perodicticus potto
GCTGCCATTGGGACAGGATTTGACTGTGCTAGCAAGACTGAAATACAATTGGTGCAAAGTCTCAGGGTGCCTCCAGAGAGGATTACCTATGCAAATCCTTGTAAACAAGTGTCTCAAATTAAGTATGCTGACAATAATGGGGTCCAGATGATGACTTTTGACAGTGAAGTAGAGTTGATGAAAGTTGCCAGAGCACATCCAAAGGCCCAGTTGGTTTTGTGGATTGCCACTGATGATTTCAAAACAGTTTGTGGACTCAGTGTTAAATTTGGTGCCGCCCTCAAAACCAGCAGGAATGGAATGGACAAAAGAGCTAAATATTGGTGTCATCTTCCACGTAGGAAGTGGCTGTACTGATCCGAGACCTTCATGCAGGCAATCTCTGATGCCCGCTGTGTCTTTGACATGGAAGCTGAGGTTGGTTTCAGCATGTGCCTGCTTGATATTGGTGGTGACTTTCCTGAATCTGAGGATGTGAAGCTTAGATTTGAAGAGGTCACTGGTGGGTTCAATCCCATATACCGGAGGTGGTGGGTTCAAACCTGGCCCTGGCCAAAACTGCAAAAAAACCCTCCAACTTTAAATGCTTTTTAAAGATTCTAAAGTTTCTGTAAGGAAAGTCTATTTGGGGATTATTATTTCAGGATTTTTTTTTTTGAGTCAGAGTCTCACTTTGTCACCCTAGGTAGAGTGCTGTGGCATTATAGCTCACAGTAACCTCCAGCTCTTGGGCTTAGGTGATTCTCTTGCCTCAGCCTCCCGAGTAGCTGGGACTACAGGTGCCCGCCACAATGCCTAGCTATTTTTTGTTGTTGTTGTTGTTGCAGTTTGGCTGAGGCTGGGTTTGAACCCGTATGTGGGGCCGGCACCTACTCACTGAGCCACAGGTGCCGCCCTATTTCAGGATCTTCTAAAATGTTCTTTTCTCTACCTTAGCAAGGGAATAGATTGCCACTTGGAGAATCCAAATAAGAGTCATGTTTCTTTTGTCTAATAACATAGGTCTTGCTATCTCTAAGCCAGAGCTCATCTCCTATCTGAGGAAAGCAAGGAATCCTGGAAGGTACAGACACACCAGGCAGTTGTCATGCACCAAGGTAGGTTGGAGTGAATGAGGCTGATAACATTGGTCAGAGGTCCGTAGTTCAAGGAGAAAACCAATTAAGGTCAGCTTAACTGGAAATAATTTCTGAGAAGCCTGGGTTTCTTTCTCTTTTCTCTTGTTCTTACATAATGGCACCTCTGTTATTTTTATTTATTTTTATTTCTATTTTCTTATAAACACAGAGTCTCACTCTCTTGCCTCACACTAGAGTGACATGGCATTAGCCTTGCACAGAGCAACCTGAAACTACTGGGTTCAAGTTATTTTTCTCTCTCAGTCTCCCAAATCGCCAGGACTAAAGGTTTCTTCACACTGGCTGGCTAACGGTTTTTCTATTTCTTTAGTAGAGCAAGGGTCTCACACTTACTCAGGTTGGTCTCAAACTTGTGAGCTGAAGCAATCCTCCTAGCTTGGCTTCTCAGGGTGCTAGGTTTACAGTTGTGAGCCACTATGCCTGTTTTCGGTTTTGATTTCCAGAAGGACTTTACTTTTCAGTGATATTCCTTCTAGGTTACAGGGAGAGTAAAAGAACTTTCTATGGCTTATATATCACTGCAGGATGTGCCTGCTCTTTCATTGATTTTAGGGACCTAAAATATTTATGTATTTTTGAGTATCTCTGTGATTTTTTTTTTCTTTTTGAGATAGATTCTCACTATATCATCCTCAGTAGGGTGCCCTGGCATCATATCTCACAGCAGCCTCCAACTCCTGTGCTTAAGTGACCGTCATGCCTCAGCCTCCCAAGTAGCTGGTACTAAAGGCCCACAACTTTCGGCTACTTTCTCTATTTTTACTAGAGGTGGGGTCTCACTCTTCCTCAGGCTGGTCTCAAACTCCTGTGGTCCAGCTATACACCCACTTCAGCCTCCCAAAGTGCTAGGATTGCAGGTGTGAGCCACTGCACTCAGCCACGTCTTGGCTTTTATGAATAATGCTGTGATGAATATAAAAACATGTATCTTCCCCCTTCTGCTGTGCGTGTATTTTGGATATATCCAGGCATGAGATTACTGGAGCAAATAATAACTTTTAATTTTCGTTTGCTGAGACTCCTTCATACATTTTAATAGAGTCTACAACATTTTTCCTCACCAACATTTCAAAAAGTTTCCAATTTCGCAATTGTCTTGACAACCTTTATTTTGTGTTCATTGTGAGTATGATGTACTACTTCATTGTGTTTGCTTTAACTGGGTCGCACACCTTTCAAGACATCAAAGAATTCATTCTGGAGAGAAACCCTACAAATGTCAAGAATGTGGCAAAGCCTTTAGCCAGTACTCACACATTTCTAGGTTCAAGTGACCTATTTTAACATAGTACAATTTACACCAGTTCTATCACACTTTACAAATACAATGATAACTTCTGGAAATTGCCTTACAGGGATAGAAAATGGGAAGAGTCTCATTGTGGAAGTTTTCTTGCTTTTCAAGAAAAATCATGAATATTTTACCCCTATACTAGTTAATACAGAATTGGAAAATCAGCATAAATGGGAAAAATCTTACTAAACCCATGGTCTTCTCCACTTGAAAATGTAGATGTTAGGGCTCTGACCACATATACCAAGGCTGGTGGGTTGGAACCCAGTCTGGACCAGGTAAACCCACAATGACAACAGCAACAACAACAACAAAAAATAGCTGGGTGTTGTGGTGGGCGCCTGTAGTCCCAGCTACTTGGAAGGCTGATGCAAGAGAATGGCTTAAGCCCAAGACTTTGAGGTTGCTGTGAGCTGTGACAGCATGACACTCTACCCAGGGTGACAGCTTAAGACTCTGTCTCAAAAAAAAAAAAAGAAAAAAGAAAATGTAGATGTCTTCTTTCTCTGGAGTGTACTGTCCTTTAATAAACTTTGGTCTTTTGCTCACTTGTATCTACTTGTTCTGCTCATTTGTTCCGCTATCTTCCTATCAGTAACCATTCTTTGGCACCTGGAACAAAAAAACAGGGAACTCACACATGACATCAGGTCCCCATATTATCGTGCCAAAATCTGGAAGGAAAGCATACGTGTTCAGCAAGGTAAGGGAATAGAACAACAGACATTCTGAATTCACTCTCCCTGCTGCACATTAATTATTACACCTACATCTCTCTCACTGTCGTTCCTTTCCAGGTAATGTAGCTCCTTACCTACCCCTGCTTCATCTCCTTTTTTCTTCTTCATCTCCACAATGCATTTCATCCCCCATTTAGCCCTAAAGTTCAGATCTCAAAAAGGGGCCTTGGGCTCCACACGCAGAATGTTAACTAGATTTTTGAGGTCTTGATAACAAGAATGGAGATGACAGTGTGGGAAAGCCAGGCCAGCAGCAGACCCCAAGGGCCAAATGGAGCTTTTGACATGGTTGCTACCACTATGGAAAAAGGCACCATAGCAAACTCAAACTTTTGGGCTTAATTAATTCTCTTGTCTCAGCCACTCAAGTGGCTGGGACTATAGACATTCACCACAATGCCCAGATTTTTTTTTAGAAATGGGGTCTTAACTCTACTCAGGCTGGTCTTGAACTCCTGAGCTGAAGCAATCCTCCAGGCTTGGGCTCCTAGAGTGAGGATGACAGGTATGAGCCATTTTGCCTGGCCTGAGATTACATAATTGTTATCACTACTTGAGATCATCAGTTTCTCCTTTAAAACTGAAGTAAGGAAAATAAGCAGCCAACTTACTCTTTAAAACACCAGCCTCTTTTACTCACTGCCTGACATTTTTCACTCCTTCCTCAGTGTCTTTAATTCACTCCTCATAGCACTTAGCTTTTGTTGCTAAGCTAAGACAACTGAGCACGTATGCGTAACTCCTGCCACACTTGATTAACAACATATGTTTTTCTTTCACAAGTGTGTACTCTGGTACACTGGACCATTTCTGGTTGTGGGACAACTGTGGACTCCATGCTCTTTTTGCTGCCCTTTCTGAGTTATTTGACATTCTCAGTCAAATCAGGTGTTTGCCCTTGATTTTTCACCAATGGCCTTTTATAAACCTATGGCCTTCCTCCACCCTTCCCTTTAAGAAAACCCTAGTTAGCCACACCTTAACTGGAGGTGAATGGTCTGTGGTAAATTTCTTCACAGACTCCCTGAAAAAGATTAAGGAAGACACTCCAGACTCCTTTCAGCCTGAATCAATGGGCAGCTCTTTCACTGTGGTCACTTGCAAAAATCAGGGCAGACAGGGAGGTCATCTGAAAAAGAAGACCTGGTAAGGCAAAAGCTAAAAAGAGGTATCCAATCACAGGTAAGTATGAAACTCAGGGATTGAGGGTAGCACCTGGGTGCATGCTTGGTAAAAGATGCCTCCTGCCACTGGAATCTGACCTTGTGATGCTGGGTGGGAAAATGCAGGGCCTAGAGAATTCTGGCCGCCTGAGATGGGCACAGCATTGTCCACAGGTATTACTTGGTCCATAACAATGATGTCTTTCTGGACAGCAACAACTTGGCACAATGTCTGTAGGAATGCCCTGTGCAGTGGGTAGTCTACCCGCTCTTCTCTACCTATGGAAAGGTGTGGGACAAGACTTTCTAGCACGTGCTAGGTCTATTTATTCAGTGCTTAATACTGTACTCTCTCCTGTGACTAAACAATCTGGTTGTGTAGCAGTAGTGACAGGGGATCTGGATAACAAATTCTTTCTTAAAACTCTTACATGCTGGATTAAAGAAAAAGAGATGTCTCATTGATTCCTTTAGATGCATGATTTCCTTGTTCTCTTGCTGGGGAGAGACTTGTCTAAATTATACACTCAGATTACCATTTTTCCAGAAAACAATAGCCTTCCAATGTAGGTACTGTATAAATATGCCTGGTAAGTGTTACTACAGCATTTGAAGGAGGAGGACAAATGGCCTGGAAAAATCATCATTGAGGTAAACTTCTCTATCTGGATGGAGAGCACCACTAGGAAAGCCCTAAGGACCACCCTAGTTGAGGTCCACTAAAAATAAGAAACTCAACCACCACAAAAAAACCTGTATCCTTTTAAACATGAAAGATTAATAGACATAGCCCCTTTGATTGACAATTTTTTTTTTTTTTTGAGACAGAGCCTCAAGCTATCACCCTGGGTAGAATGCCATGGCATCACAGCTCACAGCAACCTCCAATTCCTGGGCTCAAGCGATTCTCCTGCCTCCACCTCCCAAGTAGCTGGGACTACAGGCACCAGCCACAATGCTGGCTATTTTTTTGGTTGCAGCCGTCATTGTTGTTTGGCGGGCCCGGACTGGATTGGAACCTGCCAGCTCAGGTCTATGTGGCTGGCGCCTTAGCTGCTTGAGCCACAGGCACTGAACCTTGATTGACAAATTTCTGAGCTATGGGTCTAGAAGACCCTGCCAATCTTCATATAACACCACTATTTTCATTGAAAAGCCTAGAACAGATGAATACTAAGGGTTGTAAGAGAAGTATTATTGGACACTCATCTGATGGTGCCTTCAATGGACAATTACTTTGTGTTGTACTCTGTGTCTCTCTGCCTGTATCCCAGGGGTACATGTTCCATTTTGTCTCTATTTTCTACTTGATGATAGGAAACTTGCAGAAATCAGAGCTCGGAGGAGGGAAGAAATAATCCTTGGCTGTCTCTGTCCTCTGGATTCCTCTTGGCAGATAGTGGGTTTATGAAGTGTGCTAGAGCAGTTGTGGGTTCTGACTAGTCACCATGAATGCTTCTTATCCTGTAAAGATAATTGTTGCGGGAATGGAAACGCAAGGAAACACTAGCTTTGCCTCAGGTGTTAACTCGCTCCTATAATTATTAGAAGATGCATGAGACAGACTACACCAACTGAGTATGGCAGTATAGCAAATAATCTTTATTTGAGGCCACCTTATATACACTGATGGTCACGTACACACTATCTATGATCTATAACTTTTTACTATCAGCTAACTTCTATTATCTAAAATTAACTTGTAAAAAAACACAAAGTCTGCAAAACAGCACAACACCTTTTGCTTTTACATTCTTCTCAGACATGCATCAGCTTTGATCAAAGTATCTAAATACAAATCACAAAGAGCTGCAGGAGAACTGAGGAAGTGAAACTCCTCAATCACACACTTAGTCAACCTCAAATGGATTTATGACTTTGTTTCTCCACAGAGCAGAGACCTTTAGGCCCTTAAGACAATATGTGCAAAACATATGTCATCCTCTGATCCATATCACCAGGGGTGGGGTTGACAGCCCCTAACCTCCTGGGCTTGATGGAAGCATACCTTTACAGTTATTGTTTTTATGGACTTTTACCTCTGAACAAAACAGTTTCTGTGTATGCTCAGGGGGGCCCAGCCCTCTTGCTTCTGTGTTAGTAGAAGCCATTTTAACCCATTAAAAGCCTGCCTTTGTGTGGCTTATGTAGGGTGGTCTTTTCACCCTACAGATAATCATCTCACATTTTGCAGCAGTGATTTCTTTGCATTAATTTCTTCTCTGCTTTCACAAATTTATGCTGTGAAATGCTACAAATACAAATGAAAGTCAATCTGTTGTCCAAATACCAAATGGTAACAGACCTTGCTTTTTTTATCTTTTTCTAATTCTAAAGAAATTTATTTGAGATCTGAGAATTAAGTTTGAGAACTTCCCACTGTGTGCTTACAGGGGCAGCTCTGTGCAAACAACTCAGCGAGGTTGCATAATCTTTGTGTATCAGTGTCTCCCAGTTGTTGGTGTCTTGCTGGGTGATGTTTATTTTTGTGTGTGGTTTTGTGTACTATTATGAGAATATCAGAGCTTAAACTAGGGAAATGAAGAAATTTTCAGATTTTTTTGGTAAACTTGACAAGAGCAAGAGTGAAATTAGGGACAAGTTAGTCCAAGATTATGGTCATAGGCCATGCAGTTTGCAAGTGTATTGGACATTTTTCTCAGAGGAGAGAAAGCATCACTAATGAAGATTAGTCAGGTTAGCCAGTAATGAGCAGAACTAATGAAAATATTTCAAAAATTAATTAAAAGGGGCATCTAAATCTTCATCTGACTATGAGAAGCATAGCAGACTATGGAAATGTCAATAGGAAAAGAATTAGGGCAATGTTAACTAAAAAACTTAGCTACAACTAGAATCATTACAGTACACCAGTTTACATACATTGTATGTGAGGGAGTATTTAGCCAGTGAACAAATAACTTTACTGGAGCACCCTCCTTACTCTCCTGATATGGCCCCCAAAGATATTTTTGTTAAATGAAGATAAAGGAAATATTGACAAAACAGACATTTTGCTGATATTCAGTATATCAAATGTACCACAACAGCAGCTTTGATGGACATTCAAAGAAATAAAAGAACTACAACATTGCTGTGAAGGGTAGATTAGGCACTGGCATCAGTACATAGCTTCCCCAGGGGAGTACTTTGAAGGTGACCATAGTGATTTTCAGGAATGAGGTATGTAGCAGAGTCCTTGGACCATAAAAAATGTCAAGTTAAATAGATATTCATGAGGATAAAATCTCCCCTTTCCTCCAAAGTCGCTTGGTTCATAGAAGAACCTACTAACTGTTAATGTTTATTCTTCTGAGTTCTTCGTATGAATTTACAAATACACACATTTTCATAGGAATAAATTATATCTTTCCATATTGTACTTTTATTGACTGTTTTCCATGCTATATTTAATTGAAGTCTATTTATATCAGTTTCTTTTCTTTCTTTCTTTCTTTTTTTTTTTTTCTTTTTGAGACAGAGCTTCAAGCTGTCACCCTGGCTAGAGTGCTGTGACATTACAGCTCACAGCAACATCTAACTCCTGAGCTTAAGCAATTCTCTTGCTTCAGCCTCCCAAGTGGCTGGGACTTACAGGCACCCGCCACAATGCCTGGCTATTTTTTTTGTCTTTTAATTGTAGTTGTCAATGTTTGGCAGGCCCAGGCTGGATTCAAACCCGCCAGCTCTGATGTATGCGGCTGGCGCCTCAGCCGCTTGAGCTACAGGTGCCGAGTCTTTATATCAGTTTCAGATCAGTACTGAGACTTATTTCATAAATTCTCAGGTCGGCTCTATTGTAGCTCAACAATTCTTACTCTTAACTTCATGTTCCAACACAACGGTAGCATGAAAATAAATTTTCTTGCGCAAGTAGGCACTTGTATTTGAAGACACATTCTGATTTTAAACTGATTTCTCATTTATCATCTTTAAATTGCTCTCATGGGCTGGATGCCGTGGCTCATGCCTGTAATCCCAGCACTTTGGGAGGTGAAGGTGGGTGGATTGCCTGAGCTCACCAGTTCAATACCAGTCTTAGCTAGAGTGCAACCCCATCTCTAAAAATAACTAAGCATTGGGAGGAGTGCCTGTAGTCCCAGCTACTCAGGAAGAGGCATGAGAATCGCTTCAGCCCAAGAGTTAGAGGTTGCTGTGAGCTATGATGCCATTACACTCTACAGGGGTAATAAAGTGAGACTCTGTTTCAAAAAAAATTGTTCTCATTTCCTGGAGTGATAAAATACTATCTTACAACTACAATGAGAGCTGTGGGTTTGGGAAGCTTAAGGTGGGCTATGTTGCCACTGCACTCTACAGAGAACAACAAAGTGAGACTCTGCCTCAATAACAAACAAACACATACATGTATTTTCATTCATCCTTCTCCTTCTTCTTCGTTGTCTTTTTTTTCTTCATTATTATTTACATACTCACCAATGACATGCCAGTGTGTGCATTAGGCTTCATGTGTTTGTTTGTTTGTTTTGAGACAGAGTCTCACTCTGTCACCCTCAGCAGAGTACCGTGGCATCATAGCTCACAGCAATCTCCAACTCTTAAGCGATTCTCTTGCCTCAGCCTCCCAAGTAGCTGGGACCACAAGGGCCCGCCACATTGCCCGGCTATTTTTTGGTTGTAGTTGTCATTGCTGTTTGGCAGATCCAGGCTGGTTTGGAACCTGCTAGCTCTGGTGTATGTGGCTGGCAGTGTAGCTTCTGAGGTGCAGGTGCTGAACCTATTTTTTTCTTGAGACAGAGCCTCACTTTTTCACCCTGTATTAAGTGCTATGGTGTCATAGCTCACAGTAATCTCAAAGTCTTGGGTTCAAGTGATTCTCTTGCCTCAGCCTGTCAAGTAGCTGGGACTACAAGCACCTGACACAACACCCAGCTAATTTAGTCTAACTTTATCACCCTTGGTAGAGTGTTGTGGTGTCAGAGCCTCACTTTTTCACCCTCTATTAAGTGCCATGATGTCATAGCTCACAGCAACCTCCAACTCCTGGGCTTAGGCAATTCTCTTGCCTCAGCCTCCCAAGTAGCAGGGACTACAGGTGCCTCACCACAATGCCCAGCTATTTTTTTTTTTTTTTAGTTTTTGTTGTTGCAGTTCGGCTGGAGCTGGTTTTGAACTAGCCACCCTTGGTATATGGTGCCCTCCCAACTGAGTCACAGGTGCTGTCCAAGTTGAACCTTTTAATTGTATATTATTTGATGACACTTCTTCCTAAATGTTAGAATCAGGCTGGGTGTGGTGGCTCATGCCTGTAATCGAAGCACTGTGGGAGGCTGAGGCAGGTGGATAGCTTGAGCTCATGAGTTTAAGACCAGCCTGAGCAAAAGCAAGAGCCCCATCTCTACTAAAAATAGAAAATCTGAGTCAACAGGATCGCTTGAGCCCAAGTATTGGAGGTTTCTGTGAGCTATGATGGCACAGCACTCTACCTAGGGTGACAGCTTGAGATTGTGTCTCACAAATAAATAAATAAAAAATAAATGTTAGAAACAATACAGAATATTTATTTGTTGGAATGATTAATTTTAGTTTTATTAATAATTGATATTGTATACAGGGAAGATGCACCCCCTATGTTTTTCCTGCATTTGTATTGTGGTATAATTAACACACAATCAACTGTATACATTTCAAATGTATCATTTGGGTTGGGTGTGGTGGCTCATGCCTGTAATCCTAGCATTCTGGGGGGCCTGAGGTGGGTGGATTGCTTGAGGTCAAGAATATAAAACAAGCTTGAGAAAGAGTGAGACACAATCTCTACTAAAAAAAAAAAAAAATAGAGAAAGAACTGCACATTTTGGTGGGCAACTATAATCTCTGCTACTTGGGTAGCTGAGGCCAGAAGGATTGCTTAAGACCAAAACTTCGATGTTGCTATGAGCTATGACACCATGGCACTCTACCCAGGTCAACAGAGTAAGACTCTAAGAAAACCTCCAAAATGTATAACAGGACAAATTAGAAATGATTTGACATATTAACCCTTATTAAAAACATCCCCACTGTTGTGCCCAGGAGTTCCCCAAAGACCACACTGCCAAAAAAGCTGAATTCATAGAAGAGTCCCTTTATTGAAGAACTGCTGGCGACTGCCTCAGTGTCCCAACGTGGGGTTTGTGAGAGCAGCCCTGACATGGTCTGCATCCTGGTTGGCACACAGGCTGCCCCAGTGCATCTGGGTAGCAAGGGTAGGTTAGCATGCATTGTACAGAAGCAGAATTTTGTAGTTAGTCATACATCTTTGTTTCAGTACTTTCCCCACTTGGTATTTCATAAAGGTCAGTCTGGGGACAGTTGGTACCTCCCAGTCCATTTCTCAGGGAGTTAGTCAAGCAAGAAGTTAGTATGTTCCCATCTATCTTGAGAGTGAACCAGCCTTACTCCATGTTTCTGAGGGCTTGTAGCCCAGAAATTTGCCAGGAGTTAACAGGTATTTTCTGCCTTAGTCTAGGCCTAATAACACAAACCACAACTTATCACCTCTCCAGGTTTTCTTTTCTTTTCCTTTTTTTCCTCTTATGAAGCAGAAGCTCATCTTACCCAGACTAGAGTGTCATGGCATCAGCCTAGCTCACAGCAACCTCAAACTTCTGGACTCAAACAATTCTGCTACCTCAGCCTGCAAAGTATATGAAAATAGAGGTATGTTCCACAACCCAGAGGTAATTTTTTCTATTTTTAGTAGAGCTTGGATTTTACTCCCACTGAAGCTTGTGTCTTGAACAGAAGAGCTCAAGCAATCCTCTTACCACAGTCTCTCAGAGTACTAGGATTACAGGTATGACCCACCATGCCCATCTATTTTTCCCTGACCTTTATCTGCACACACATGTCTATGTAACTTCCCCTTCTTACAATGGTTGGTCCTATTGGATTAGAGGTTCATCATCATGACCCCATTTAACTTTAATTATGTCTTCTAAATATTGAAGTTTCCAATTCACTTTTTCTTTCTTTTACTAATTACAATCTAATAATCAAACCTTTTTAATATTAGTCATGCCTTAATCTTTATCCAGCCCAGACCAACAAGTTAATACTTACTAGTGCAAAACAAATGACTTGATTAATCTTGGACTGTTATCTTTATTTGAATTGTACAACCAACCTAATCTTAACAAACCCACAAGGGGGTTTACATGTTGCTCTCCCCACAAATAGCCAATTGCTGAGACAAGGAGAATTGCTAATGCAAAAATGATTTATTTCAGAAGATGTGTCAACTGCAAGGGGAAGGCACAGACCACCTCAAATCCACCTCTCTGATTAGCAGTGTCCAGGGGTTTTCATGGAGGTGAAAATGAATAATGCAGAAGGGGAGCAAACCCCTTTACACTTTTGGGGTAGAGTGCAGTGCACACAATCGCAGAGGAAATCAGGCTAGCGCATAACTTCCATGCCTTTGCGTGAGGTTGAGCATTTTTGTTGGAGTTGAGTTCCACTTTTAATGCCTTGTGGTCTGAAAAGATGCAAGGTGGAATTTCAATTCTTTTGAACATGCTGAGGTTTTTTTGTGTCCTAGGATAAGGTCAGTTTTGGAGAATATTCCATGGGATGATGAGAAGAATGTATATTTGATATCTTTGGGGTGGAGCATTCTATATACATCTATCAAGCACAGTTGTTCTAAAGTCTCATTTAAATCTTGAATATCTTTATTTAATTTCTGTTTAGAGGATCTGTCCAGCTCTGAGAGAGGGGTGTTAAAGTCCCCTGTTATTATGGTGTTATAGGATATCGTATTGCTCAGAATCAGCAAGGTCTGTTTCAAGAATCTGGGAGCATTTAAATTGGGTGAATAAATATTTAAAATTGAAATGTCTTCTTGTTGTTTTTTTCCCTTAACCAATATGAAGTGACCATCATTATCTTTTTTGACTTTAGTTGCTTTAAATCCACATGTATCTGAGAATAAGATTGCAAC
>CAUYRH010145305.1:0-15693 GCA_963574655.1 Perodicticus potto
GTGTATGTATATATATGTATCTGTATATATCATGTGTATGTATATATATATCATGGAATACTATTAAGCCACAACAGAGATGGAGACTTTTCCTCTTTTGATTAACCTGGATGGAGTTGAAGAACATTCATCTTAGTAAAATATCACAGGATTGTTAAAGCAAGTATCTGATGTACTCCATACTACCATAAATATAATAGTTAAACAACTGTATGCCTACAGGAGAGAAAAACAGAATTAAATTCAAGTAGGAGGGGAAAGAGGAAATGGGGCGAGGGGAAGAGTGAGGGATATTGATAGACTCTCACCTAATGTGCAAAATGGAAGAGTATATTACACACGCCTTACATGAAAGGGTCAACTACAACTTGACCTTTACCTAAGAAATGCAAACAATTTAACCTAATCATTTGTACCCTCATGTTAGTTTGAAATACAAATAAATAAATAAGTAAAACAACTGCAATTAAAAACCAAAATGCCTTGCAAATCTTTTTATTAAATTTCTTATTTGGGTATGAAGTCACCATGTTTCTTGATTTCAAAGTATGTGAGGAATCTACAATAATCTAAACAATATGATACTGGCTTGAAAATAGGCATATGAACAATTGGAACAAAATAGAGAGCCAATAATGACATTATGATTAATGATGAACCTCATGTACAAATGGTGGTCCCATAAGATTAAAATACCATATTTTCACAGTACCCTTTCTATGCTTAGATATGCTTAGGTACACAAATATTTACCATTGTGTTAAAACTGTATATGACATTCAGTACAGTAACTTGCTGTAAAGATTTGTAGCTTAGGAGTAATAGGGTAAAAACATACATTCTACTTGTGTAGTAGGTTATAGCATTTAGAATGTTTAAGTACATTCTATATTTTCATAATGACAAAATCCCCATTGTTAGTTGACACATAACTATATACCCAGAAGTGGGATTGCTGGATAATATGGTAGCTCTGGATTCAATTTTTTGTTTTTGTTTGTTTATTTATTTTTGCAGTGTTCTTTTTTTTTTTTTTTTTTTTTTGCCGGGGCTGGGTTTGAACACACCACCTCTAGCATATGGGGCTGGTGCCCTACTCCTTTGAGCCACAGGTGCCACCCTCTGGATTTATTTTTTTTTTTTTGGAACTTCCATGCTGTCCTCCACATGGCTATACAAATTTACATTCCCATGAACAGTGTCCAAGAGTTCCTTTTCCCAGGCATCCTCATCAAGACTTGTTATATTTTCTGTTTTCAACTACAGCCATTTTAATAGGTATGTGTTCATATCTCATTGTGATTTTGATTTGCATTTCTCTGATGATTAGTGATATAGAACACCTTTTCATATACCAGTAGCATATTTGTATGCCTTCTTCTTTTTTTAAATAAATAAAAGTAAAAGATAATTTCAGAAAACAGATCATGCCAAATCTTATAGACAATAGAAAAAGAAGAAATACTTCAAAATAATTCTACTTAATCTGGATACACTTGGAGAAAATATATTATTATAAAGGGGAAATTACAAACATATTTAACTTATAAATGAGAGTGCAATATCCTAAACAATATAAGAAGAAAAAAAATAAAGAAAAGAAAATAGTGACTAATTCTCACATAAATTTGATTTAATTTTGACCAAAGTACACCACTTAAACATTAATTTTTAATTCAACTTATTAATATGTTGTTTAGGATATTGTATGCCTTCTTTAGAGAAGTGTCTATTCAGGTCCTTTGGTCATTTTTAAATCAGGGTTTTGTTGTTGCTGTTGTTGTTGTTATTGTTGTTGTTGCTATTGTGTTAAATTTCCCTTATCAGATAAATGGAGTGCAAATACTTTCTCCCATTCTGTAGGTTGCTTTTTCACTTTGTAGATTGTTTCCATTGCTGCATGGAAGCTTTTTAGTTTGATTCAATACTATTTATTTTGCTTGTATTTGTTGCCTGTTATTTTTAGGGTCATGTAAAAATTATTGTTCAGAGCAATGTCAAGAAGATTCTTCTTAATGTTTTCCTTTTGTAGTTCTGCAGTTTTAAAACTTACATTTAAGTATTTAATACATTTTGAGTTTATTTTCTGTATAAAGTGTGAGATACACATTTAATTTTATTCTTTGCATGTGGATATCCAGTTTTCCCAGTACCATTTATTGAAGAAACTATCTTTTCCCCATTGTGTGTTCTTGGTGCCCATTTAAAAGATCAGATTAATTCATATCTGTGGATTTAATTCTAGGCTTTCTATTTTGTTCCAATGGTCTTTTCTATTTTCATGCCAGTACCATATTGTTTGGATTACTGTAGATTTGTAATATATTTTGAAATCAGGAAGTATGGTGCTTCTAGATTTCTTCTTAAAGATTTCTTCTGCTATTTAGAATATTTTGTGGTTCCATATAAATTATAAGATTTTTCTATTGTGGTAAAAAAAGTGGCATTGAACTTTTGATAGTGACTGCATTGAATCAGTAGATCACTTTGTGTAGTATGGCTATTTTTACAATATTAATTCTTCTAATCTATGAACATGGGATGTCTTCCCACTTATTTTATTCTGAAACTTTTTTCATCAATGTTTTATTGTTTCCAGTGTACAGATTGATTACCTCTTAGTCAAACTTGTTTTTAATTAGCTTTTTATTTTCAATGCCATAGGAATTTAGATTATTAAATTCTTTTTCAGATAGTTAATTGTTAGTATATAGAAATGAAATTAAATTTTGTGTGTTGATTCTGTATACTGTAACTTTTCTGAATTTATTAGTTCTGACAGAAATTTTTTGAAAGATATATATGTCGTATAACATTTCTTATGAATTCTTAGTTGTCTATAGTTATCTATGTCTTGATTTATACAAGTGTATTTATATATTTTTTGGTTGCATTTTAAAGTAAAATATTTGCTTTTTTGAGTAATTATTAACATTATTCTCATCTTCAAAATCTTCAGTAGTTTTTTATTGCATTTATTATAAAATCCAAAATCTATATATTAATGCAGTGTCCAACTTGACCAAGCCCATTATAGTTTTAGCATCATAATCGTCAACACTCCATTTCTTTCTCATTTGCTTTTTCTAGTATGCATGTATGTTAATTATGCTCCTGGACTTTTTTACTTCCTAGTTTTTGTGACCGGAACACTACTCTCAGCTATTCCCATTGATGCTTTACTTTGTTCTCATTTCTGCTAAAGTGATACTTCCTCAGAGGAGTTATTACTGAGATCCTTTCTGTACTATAGCCCCCAGTTAATTTCTATCCTTTTGTCCTTCTCTATATTTTCATAGCACTTATCCTTGACACAGAGGCACATAGCACTTATTCTCATATGACAAAAATGCATAGAAACACATTTACTGTCAATCAATCCAGCAATTGATTTTTTTATAGTTGAGGACATCATTGTGACCTTAGAGGGCTAGAAAATATTTAGCATATAGTAGGAAGTAAGTAAAAACTTGAAGAATGTATGTCCAGTTGAATGAGTTACTGCATCTTCATTTTCACTAAAATCATTGTCTGAAGAATAAAATTGAAGATCTAAGTACCCAGTCAGAAATATATGAACCTGATTCATTAGCATGTAAGAGGCATTACTAAGTAATTCATCTCTGTTTTAGTAATGTTTATATTTCAGGCTTCTTTTTTCCTGTCCCTAGTTTTCTATACAATGTAAATCTTAACATATATCATGGATATTGTTCATGTACTCATGCTGAAGTCATTTATATTGGACACATTTTACAGATATAAGAAAATTATTTTCCCACAGATTAAATGAACTATCACTATGTCTAAAAATACTTTAATATTAATGAGTTATAAACCTAAATCACTGGAGATCTAGAAATGATAAAATACTTTGTTTAGGTACTATGTAGCAACTCCCTGGGATTATGAAATATCTAAATAAAAGTCATTTATTGGTCCCCCCTTAAAGTTAATGCATAGTTTAGTATCTCTGTGTGATCTTTAATATGCAATTATTTTATCCTGTGTACTTAGAAATTTAATATTCTAATTTATGGCAAAGACATATTTCGAGCTAGAAAATTTCATGAAGACATGTTCAACAGTTATATAGTGGCCTTTACTATTTTGAGTTGTGTTTTTTGAAATCTTTTGTTTGGGATTGATATTGAGAGAGGATACCTGAGAAGGGTGAGGTCTAGGAGAACAGGTCTTCTGAAGGAGACCACAAGCATATACTTGCAGGGTCCTCTCCATGATAACTCAGATCTTGGAAATTTATAAACTTAACTTCCTGGAACTTGGAAATTTCCAAGTTATGTGAAATACTGTAGTTCTGTAGGGGCTAGAATATCATCTCCCACTTGATTAAAACTGGCCAATAAGAAGGGTACCTGCATGGTGGAACTTTTGGATTGTTGATAAAAAGGGAAAGACCAAGCCAGTCAGAGAACATGGCCATTTGGAATTCTTATATGCTGTAAGCTCCCGGCTGGTGAATAAATCCCTTCCTCTTATAAACGTGGTGTTTGGGTGCTCTTTCTCTCTGTTGGGCCTCATCTTCCTGCAACAATTTTGGTTCCTTGACCAGGAAGCAAGAACAACCCTGGACAGAACATGCACCTGTTAGTGGCTGCCAATCCTTTGGACACCCACATGGGGGCCCCTGATCGGCCTGGGTGATGTGAACCACTGAGTGCACCAGGGAGGCAGTCTGGCCTCCTTGTGTGGATACCTCGACTGGGCAGAGAAAGGACCCCCGTAGCAGGTCTTCAAGGAGTCAAATACTGGTGGGAGGAACTGGTATGCAGGAACAGGTACCTACACAGGGAGATGTCTAAGGCAAGGTATAATCAATCTGGGGTCCCACTACAGTTTTAGTGGAAGAAGGAGCCTTATCAACTCCTGGGCATTACTTATCTGGCAGATCTATTGAGAGGTATGTGAGAATGTGTGAATGTGGTGTGACTGATAGAACTCTGAGGGTGGAATTGGACCTCCCTTCACAGGGCTTAGTGGAGTGTTGGTTTGCCTCCTATGGCTAAGTGGCAACTCGAGTGGGAAATTGAGGCTTCCCAGGATAAGAAATGGGTTGGAATTGTATGCATGTGACTGCTTGGAGAATGACTGAGTTGGGTAACAATAGGTGGGGTTTCGCCTCTCCCCCATTAATGCTGGGAAACGAATGCATGAGTGTGCCCTTCTTCCCTGATACAACTTGCCCCCTGGCTATTATGAGAGAAACTGGAAGTTCCAGGTTTTCCACCTTCTGCCTTTGGCCATGGCCACATGGTCATGTGGGTCTTGGAGAAAAGTGAAAAGATATTAGAAAGGATGTTGTTGTAGTTTTGCTACTGGAATTTCTTCAGTGAGTCTTTGGTCTCAGGAATTTGAAAATTGAGGCTGCAGGCCACAGATCAGTGATAAAATGACATTTTGTTGGACTGAGGGGCATGCAGAGGGAGTGGAGAGTGCCAGAGCTATTGGCAGAAGGCCCATGCCTTGGAAAGTGTTACTGTTTGGGCAGTCCAGTGAGCTCTGGGTGGCCCTTGAAAATCTGAGAGAGAGAATATAAATCTCATGCTGGATGGGGCTGTATTCATATCAGCATCAGGCCTCCAAGGTGAACAGCTTCTGGAAGTGGGGGGGGAGGCTCAGGTCAGAGGTTTCCTGAATAAGTCATTTTTCTAGGGGTAAATAATTGGCCCTGAGAGGTATTTTGTCCAGGACTTGGTAGATGGAAAAATACCTTTGCAAACTGAAGAGGTGTTCTAGCAAATGCATGAATGCAGCCCCTCACCTTGGACAAGGTTATTAGGTCTTCGCTGTGGTTTTTGTCTGGGGGAAGGAATTAGGGTGTGTGCTCCTTAGTCAGGGTGAAGCCATCCAAAAGGTTTGGGAACTGCTTTGTTCATGACCTTGCTAGGGCTTAGAGGGTTTATACCTTGAGATGGGAGTCTGATATCTGAGCTCACCTGAGCCTGAAAAATGGGGGTTCCCTGTCTAGCCCTGACTGGAAAAACCCTGTGTCAATATTATATCTCATAAAATGTCTCTCATTTGTAAAATATAATAATTTGGTTGTTTAAATTGTTGGGAAAACTGAGTCTTTGTCAAAGGATGAGATTTTGAAATCTTCTAATTATCAGTTTGGCCGATTGAATGAGTGATTTCATAGTAAACTGAGACCCTGTTTTGTGGGAAGTGAGTTTTTGAGAGGAAGATAAATTAGACAGAAAGGAAAATGGCATTGTGTAAAGAAATAATCTTGTATGATAAATTTTGTCCTGAAACAGAATGATTGTGTAAGAAAGTGAAGGGCAGGGCAAAAGGTAAAGAACGTTTACAGTGTTTGTAGATTGTCTGTGCAGGTAAAATGAGGCTCATGAAAGAGAATTTGTGAAAAAATTTACATGGGATCCAAGGAATATGTATTTCCTTTAAAATCTTTTGGCTTGTAATTTTGTTTAAACCTATGTTTTAGGCCTTTGATATTTGACAAACCTTCCAAAATCAAACTCTAAATATGGGGCTTGGGGCCCGTAATGCAGTGGTTACAGCGCTGGCCACATGCACCAAGGCTGGCAGGTTAGAACTCGGCCTAGGCCAACAGCAACAACAACAAAAATAGCACAACTGTAAATTTGGTCTTCTTGAAATATTAAGACCAATGAAAGTCATGAAAAACAAATTAAACTTATTTGATTTATTAAAAATATATAGGAAACATTATCAAATATGGAATGGTGATTAATTTTCTATGGGTTATGGATATATATATATTCCAATATTTTAAAACATTGGTCTGTCCTAATGTATAAAGCATTGGTCTGTCCTAACATATAAGACATTGGTCTGTCCTAACATATATTGTTGGTAATAATTTTAATTCATCTACAAAACAAATGTGCTTTTTACGTAACTGGCTCAGTCCAAAGTTTAACCTAAAAAGAAAAAGAAATATTAAGAGAGGTTGATGAATTCTTTTGAATTCAAATTCCTGATGTCTTTGGAAATTGAATACCTTTGGACTAAAAGCAGAATTTTAGAACTTTCATTGGAAAGTTAACATATCTATGAATATTGATAATCTAACTTCAATCAGAACAAAAATCAGTTCTATGAAACTGGGCTAGTTTTTTTATGACTTTTTGTTCGAAATATTGTTGATTCTATCTGTGTTCTGTTTTCCAGAAGTCAAGAAAATTATTTTCTGTCTTTTGAGATATTTGTAACTCTACAAGCGATGTATGTACTTATGAGCAGAATTTGAAACATGTATTTTTTTCTTTCTCCTTGATTTCTCTAGACTTTGAAAGCCATTTGTAAGTATTCTTAATTTCTGATAATACAGTTATTTGCATAAGTTAAACAAGAATCTGTTTTGTTCTATAGGACATGATGAAAGCACTGGTTGTTTTACCAAAGATTTGGCTGGAATAGCATTTCCAGAGGTTTCCAGATTGCCTTAAGGAATTAAGGTTGACTTTATAAGGCCAATAAACAAAAGACCTTTGGAAAACTAGCCAGATACCCATCAGTAACATTTCCTGATCTGTGGTAAGTAATGAAGGTCACTTGCTGATGGGTCTGGGAATCAAAATGTGCTTGGGGACCTCAAGAGAAGAGGAATTTACCCAATGCCTACAGGTACCTAATGACACATATGAAACCTGGGCTTATGAAAGGCTTTCAAGAAAGTCCAGCCTGAGATTCGCTATAAAAGGTTCCAGCAAAGCCAATTTTAAAGGAAAGAAGAGCCTAGATGGATAATAATTAATTATTCTTACTGCACTTTATGCAAATAATAAGACCCAGTATACTGAAGGTACTGGGTACTGAAGTTTATTTTAACAAGTAAGTTAGTTCTGGTATAATTTGTCTTTAGTAAACAGAGAAATTGGAGAGAGAAAAATGATTCAAAGAGAAAAAAGTATGTGGCCCACCTGTATTAGATCCCAGCCTTGTCTTTACTGTCAACTCATAAAATGAGACATAACTGTTTTACTAAACTAATCTGTTAAATGAGACTAAGAGACTGGCCAAAGAGTGTAGAATTATATACAGTAGTTATATTTACTCTGAAGGCTTAAGGCTCAGCAAAGATCGCCTGTTGGCTACACTGGAAAATTTGTGCAGTATTAAATGTTATCTACTGTATCTATATAGATACTTCATGAAAAATTAAAACCTAAAATGAGAATTTCCTAGTAAATGGTGTAACTGTAACACTGCTTCCTACTGTGTCTAATCTGTATACTCTGCTGAGTCTGCTCTCAGCGGAAACCCAGTAGGCTACATGCCTGGACTTAAATGATGCTTTTTTTTTCAGCCAGAGGCTGTTTGCTTTCCAGTGGGATAGACCAGACATGGAAATTGCATCCAGTACACATGGACCAGGTTGCCACAGTGTTTCAAAATACCCACAAATTTTGGAGAAGCATTAGCTCATGACCTCCAGAAATTCCTAGCTGAGGAATTGAATGTGTGCTTCTTCAATACGTTGATGACCTCCTTTTAAGGTACCCTACCCAGGAGGGTTGCGCCCGAGGCATGGACTGTCTTTTTTGACATATAGGTATGTGGCTATAAAGTGTCCAAATGAAAGACCCAGATTTTCCAATGACAAGTACGTTATCTAAGATTTACTATCCAGCAGGGGGAGAGGATCTAGGTATGGAATGGAGGCAGGTCATTAATTGCCTCCCCACCCCCATGTGCTGAAAGCAGGTTCAGAATTCTTAGGCATGGTTGATTTTTGTCACCTTTGGATCCCCAACATTGCCGTCTTGTCTAAGCCCTTATCTGAGGCAACTAAAGGAGAGGAAGGAGAACCCTGAGAATGGGGAGAACAGGAAAATGCCTTCTCCCAGCTGAAGATGCGACTGATAACCTGCCTAGGGGCTACCAGACTTGGCCAAGCCCTTCACTCTGTATATCTCAGAGAGAGAAAAGATATCTGTAGGTGAGTTAACCCAGCTGGTTGGGTCCTGGCCAAGGCCTGTAGCTTACCTCTCTAAGCAGTAGAATGGAGTGGTAAAAGAATGGTCACCATGCTTAAGGTATCTAGCCACTACAGCTCTCCTTGTGTAAGAAGTTGATAAGCTGACTCTAGGGCAGGATCTCAGAGTAAAAATACCCCATTCTGCAGTCACTTTAATGGACACAAAGGGACATTTTTGGCTCTCTAATGCAAGAATACTCTGAACCAAGCCATGCTCCTTCCAGTAAGTGGAAGAAAGACTGAGCATGACTGTACAGAAGTTGTAGATAACATGTATTGTAGCAGGTTTGACTTGCATGACCAGCCTTGGATAGTTGCAAACTGGGACTTGTATGTAGTCTGAAGCAGTTACATGACGTCACAAAGTGAGCGGTGGGCTAGGTATGCAGTGGTTACCTTAACAGAGACCGTAGAGGCTAAGCCCCTATACAAAGAATCATTGACTCAGAAGGGTGAGTTAATTGCCTTGACTCAAACCTTAGAACTATGTTAAGGGAAAAATGTGAATGCTTTCCTTACTGTCCAAGTACACGGGGCATTGTTCAAGGAGAAGGGACTATTAAATTATGGGGAAAAGGACATTAAGTAGCAGCAGGAGATACTGCAGTTGGTAGAGGCATTATGGAAACCTCGGAAGGTGGCAGTGATGCACTGTCACAGATATCAAGGAGATGCTTCCACTGTCACTAAAGGGAAAACCAGGTTCGGCAATGAGGCAAAAAGGGTTCCAAACTGTACTAGGTTTTGCAAGTGGCTCCCCTCATCCAGTGGGTTCTGGAGCTCACCCCTATCTACTCCCAGGAGGAGAAGGAATGGTTGGCAGTGGAGGGGAACCAGGAAGGTGAGGAAGGATGGATAAAGATGCCAGAGGGAGGAGTAGCAGTCCCCCAGATTCTAGGAGCCACATTGGTGACACAAGTATTTGATGAAGTTCCTGGGCCGGTAATTCTACATCTCCCACCTGGCAGCCCTGGCCAAAACTGTCAGTCTACAGTGTGTCACCTGCAGACAGTTCAACACATGCCAATGAATGATGGTAACCCCAGAAATCAAGTCATATGGAGCAACACCCTTCGAGGACTTCTAGGTAGATTTTGCTGAAATGCTCAGGTTTAGAGGGAACAAGTACATGCTGGTGATGGTCTATCAGACTTGGAATAGGTAAAAACCTTCCCCACCAGGATAAAAAGGACTCCTGAAGTAGTGAAAGCACTTCCCAGTGAAATCGTCCCATGGTTTATGTTGCCATTCTGGTTTTAATTTGACAATGGGCTAGCCTTCGTAATAGAACCAGTGCAAATAATAAGTTAAGTTTTGAATAACTTATATGCCTCAAAGCTTAGACAGGGTAAAGTGCACGAACAGGACCATAAGAGTAGAAATTTGTAAACCCTACCAGGAAGCAAAGCTTAATTGGATACAAGATTTGCCACTGGTGTTGTCCAAACAGGCCACTGTCAATCTACTGAAATTTAGCAGGAACTCCTAAAAGAACTGGGAAAGACGCAACTGAACAAACAAAAACCCTAGAAAGAGTAGCAAGGAAAATCTCCACTGGGGTAATCAACCATATTCTGTTTCGTCTTTTGTGTCTGTACATCCTTTCTCTCTGGAGGATCACACAGACCAAGTCTAGATCAGGAATCAGAATCTGGTCCCTGTAAAACCAAAGTAGAAAGGACTTTACACCATCATCCTAACCACACGCACAGCAGTGAAGGAGGAAGAAATACTCACATGGAATCATCACAGCTGGCTGAATAGGGCTACATTGCCCTTTGGAATGCAAAGGTACTCTTAAGACAGTCAACATGGCCTGATCCAGCCACATACTGGGAGCTGGCTGGTCGACTCATGCCTGAAGCCTGAGGAAACTCCTCGAGGGACTTGTTTTAACTGGACTTTGGACTTTGGGGAAAGGGTCGGTAAAATGTCACAGGGAAAAGTAAAAACTCAAATATATATATCAACCCACCACCACGATACTATTAAGGCCTGAGTAGAGAACCCAAAAAGAGTCACAGTCCCTAAGACCTTGGTGTTAAAAAGTAATTAATATTGGCACCTAATATTGGCTGACAGTAAGACCCCCAATAAAAAATATATTAGAGTCTCAAAAGGGAAGAATGAGAGAGGATACCTGAGAAGGGTGAGGTCTACGAGAATAGGTTTTCTCCAGGAGAACACAAGGATACACCTACGGGGTTGTCTCCATGGTGACAGCTCTTGGGAATCTGTAAACTTAACTTCCTGAAACTTGGAAATTTCCAAGTTCTGTGAAATACCATAGTTCTGTAGGGGCTGGAATAGCATCTCCCACTTCATTCAAACTGGCCAATAGGAAGGATACCTGTGGGGTGGAACTTTTTGACTGTCCATAAAAAGAGAAAGACCAAGCCAGTCGGGGAGCATGGCCATTTGGAATTCTTCTATGATGTAAGCTCCCGGCTGGTGAATAAATCTGTTTCTCTTATAAATGTGGTCTTTGGGTGCTCTTTCTCTCCATTGGGCCTCATCTTCCTGCAACATTATTAGTCTACTATAACTGTGAGTTTATCTTTTCAGCAAACCAACTTAGGGTAAAAGAGAAAGTTTCCCTGGGACTCCCCTACAATTCCCCTAATAACTGGAACAGGGCAAGGGTTCCCACTGTCTCTTCTTCTATTCAACATAATACTTAAAGTCCTAACAGAGGAATCTGGCAAGGGTAAGAAATATAGGGCATCCAAATCAGGAAAAAAGAGGTCAAATTGTTTTTGTTTGTTGATGATTTAATCCGGTCTCTAGAAATCCCTAAAGATTCAATCAAAATAATTATTAAGCCAATTCAGCAATGTCCCAGATTATGAAATCAGTGTATACTAATCAGTGGCATTTCTATATATGAATAGAAGTCAAACTGATGGTTGAATCAAGGACTCAATATCATTTACAATAGCTATGAAGAAAATAAAAACTTCGGTGTGGAGGGTGGGCTGTGAGACTGGTAGGGCCCTCAAAGCCTGGGGAACATTCAGAGAATTAACCTCCAAACTCTTGTCCTCCATTACCCCCAACCTCTTCTCTGTTCCCAAAATAGCCATATTCCTTTCTTCATGATCCCTCTACCACAAGTCACATACTTGTTTCTTTGTCTTGTTACCTATGCAGGGACTCTGTAATCTTTCCCTTCCCTCTTTTTGTCATATGCTAGAGAAGTTAAGTAGTAATCACAAAGTCCCATAGTTCTTGCTTTGTTTTGTTAACTATGCTGGGATCCTGGGATGTTTCCCTTCTTCCTTCTTGTCATATGTTAATGAATTTGAGTAGAAACATTAACAGATGATTTGTCTTTGTTGAAGTCATTTACATTTTCTTATTGTACTGTAAGACCAAAACTATGTCTTTTGTTTATACTATTTCCCCATTTTGTCTATGCTACTGCCCCCTGGACGGACAGTATAAAATAAAGCTGATTTTGTGCTTTGGTGCTGGCTGTAACCATCAGCTCAGTCAGTACTCCTTATCCCATCCTTTGTTTCTATCTCTTCTCTTATGCTGTATTTTTCTCAGTCCCCACCTATTCCACTCTGGTTTGCTCCCCTTCCATGCCCTGGTTTGCTACACTTAGGAATATATTTAACCAGGGAAATGAAAGATTTCTGAACAGAAAACTATAAAACACTAGTAAACGAAATGGTAGATGACAGAAACCAATGGAAAAACATCCCATGCTTTTAGGTTGGTAGAATAAAAATAATCAAAATGGAGGTGGAGCATAATGGTGGTCAGGACGGACCTGCAGCCCATCTCTCCCAAGTCATCAGGTGAGAGGGAGGGGGCTCTGGATCTTTCCCCACGTGGATTATTGGAGTGGATAGACAGCTGGAGACACATGGCGAATTGGTGGACAGCTGTATTTGAGATGTAATTCAAAACCACGGACTTTACTATAGAGTTTTCCCCCTGCCCGGTCATGCTGGCCAGCAGCCGGCCCCTCCCTCATGGAGGACAGCAGTTCACAATTCACAAAATCTAATTGATGAAAATTTCAGTGAAGTGTGGATTCCTAAGCAGAGTTTGACGGCCAGAAAGGGGTGCCCCTCAGAGCCACAGAGGGCTAGGAATATTGAGGGGAGGGGATCCCGCCTGGGAAAAAGACATTTTGAATTGTCCAAAATGGCAGACATCTTTTCCCAGAACATCAGGAGTAATTAAACAGACTGTACCATCCATGGTGGGGAATACTGGTGAAGTCTGGCTGTTCAGGTTGCACGGGGAACTGGGGCTCAATAGAGAGACTCTGAGCCACAGAAATTGGGGAAAGAGTCTCCACACACTGCAGCTGCGGAGTGGTGGTGGCCAGAGTGGCGGCAGCCAGCCCTTCTACCACAGCTGATTGCAGTTGCCAGTTCGCAGGAGAACGTGGGAGCAGAGTGGAAAGATTTGTGAAGCATGGACTCCTGCACCAAGTTTGGAGGTCTGATAGGTGTGCCGTCTGGAACAGAGCACCTGAAGTGGGGCAACATTTAGGAAACAAACTTTTATAGAAACTCCAAAAATGGCAATCGGCTAGGTAGAGTGGTTACTGTGGTAACAATGTAAACTGTGAATCAGGTAGAAGCCTGGGAACCACTCACAGCGCCACCTGGTGTGGAGGAAGTATATTGCATTATAAATTTATTCCTACTAAAGTTGACATCTACCTCATACATATAGATGTGTATTTCTATACATATATAAGAATGATATTTTGAGGTTGTTGTCTTTATTTTTTCTTTTTTCTCTCATACTTTTCTTGGAGGAGCTATTGTTAATTTTTTATTTTTTATTTTTATTTTTTCTATTTTTAATTTTATTTTTCTTTTTTTCTTCTTTTTTAACTCTTTTATGAACACTAACTTTTTTTCTATCTATCTTCCTCTTATCCCCTTCTTATGATTTCTAAGAGTGCTTACATCAGATTTTTCAGAGGGTTTTTTTATTTTCAATAATTTTACAATCATCATTATTTTAATTGTAGATTTTTTTTGTTTGTTTGTTTTGTTTTGTTTGTATATCTATGTGTTTCTGACTGTGCATGCATCTGTGGTCTTGTGTGTCTGGTAGCCTTTTTTATCTGTTTATTAGTTCATTTGGTCTCAATGTGATTGGTGTTCTGCTAAATCCTTGGGTTGGCTATTTTCCCTATCTCTAATTTTCACATCCAACAATAACAAGGGGGTACAGGGTATGTTGGCTAATTGGAGCCAGATCCCAACAGAGATTCCAGTCCAGAGGGAGAGATAACAGGCAGAAGGAACCCAACAAAGCCAAAGGAGGGGAGCTGAGCTGAGAGATGAGGTAGATAATTGCTCATCTTCCCTGCTGAAGCAAGTTTCGACCCCAAAGAAACTATTTTCAGTACAGATCTCATCCAAAAGAGGTTGTGTGGCTGTTCCCTCCCCTAAGAGAGCTGCTTGCTTACTGTGTGATATTTACTGGTGAGCAAGAAATTGAGGCTCTCCTTCCTTACCCGACCAGAGGGAATTGCTGGAAGTCAGGACTCCTCAAGAGAGCCCCTATTCAGAGTCTAGGAACTCCCTTGTCTGGTAGGAAATTTGAACAAATGTTTACCTTGCCACCTTGATCCTTCAGTCTACTCCCGCCTTGGCCTGGCAGTCTAGAAGTCCAATTACTACAAAATCCAGATTGTCTGCACTTCCTAGCTAGGATCAGGCATTGCATAGATGGTGGCTGTACAGCTGTGCTGTACCTGTGAATCCAGTTACTGTACATGAAGACATAGAGGAAAGGTGACTGACCTGGCCCAAAGAAAAAGAGTATCACAGCAGGAGACAGAGGCTTGGGTTCCTGCACTGCGGGTGGAGGCTCAGAAGCTGCGGAGGTGCACGAACCTAAGAGGAGGCACCTCCCACCCAACTTCATCATTAGTCAGGAGTGATCCTGCTGGGGTATAACTCTGGAGAGTCATCTCCCCAACTCTGTGGCCTTCCAGAGGGAACCAGACCTCACCCTATAGGGATTCCATTACTGCAGAACAGCGGCAAAAAAAGGGGCAGTGGCCAAGGGAGAAATTAGTTTGCTGTCTGCATATCCTCAGGTTTTGACTGAGCTCAGGTGGACCTTTTTTCAGCTGCCATTGAGCACCTGAGGCAGGAAGACCTCATCCTCCCCTGCTGGATGGTGGTAGACGGTGGTAAGCACGAGGAGGAGGCAACTACATCACTTTGACTCTGGCAGGAAAATAGCCCTGGTACGTTTGCTTATTGGACAGAACAGGGCCACAGAGACTAGGTTAACAGAGACTGCTGGAGAGACTACCAAAGGCTGAGGTTACCAGAGTCTGGTGGTGAAGGACGACCAAGGTGAGGTGAGAGGCATCAACCCCTTGACTCTAAACATCCTACTGGATGGGCATTCTGACACCTTAGAGCACCAAAGGCACTCAAATAACACTCCAGCTGCCAATAGACCCCTAACATCTAGTTGCTGGAGTCCTCTTGAACTCTCCAGCTCGAGAGTGGGGGGCTGTCAGGGCAATTGGTCTGGGACTCTTTAACTGGACAAATTATCTGGGGACCCTACAAGGTGGGTCCCAGGTTTTTCTGTAGTGGGAAGGTTTGATTGTCCTCTTCCAGATATTATCAATGCCAGAAGGGATGTCCTAGTTGCTTGTATTTCAACGAGGCTGAGACTGCAACCCAGGGTTACTGATTCAACTAGGA
>CAUYRH010145306.1:0-38255 GCA_963574655.1 Perodicticus potto
AGGGGGTTGGCTCGGCGCCTGTGGCTCAACGGGCTAAGGCACCAGCCACGTACCCCTGAGCTGGTGGGTTCAAATCCAGCCCGGACCCACCAAACAACAATGACAGCTGCAACCAAAAAATGGCTGGGCATTGTGGCGGGCACCTGTAGTCCCAGCTACTTGGGAGGCTGAGGGAGGAGACTCGCTGGAGCCCAGGAATTGGAGGTTGCTGTGAGCTGTGATGCCATGGTACTCTATCCAGGGTGACAGCTTGAGGCTTTGTCTCAAAAAAAAAAAAAAAAAAAAAAAAGACAGAGGTGGTTACCCATGAGATGGGGGGCGGGGGAGGAGCCCATAGTCCTCTCCACATCAGGAATGTACAAATGTAGACGTGAAGGCTGAGTAGCAGTGGACCGCAGAGGGTGGGGCAAGAGGAGGAACAGGAGAGTGGAGCAGGGAAGCCTGTCACTTCCAGAGAGGCCACATAAGTGAAGGCTCTCAGGTTGGAATTCATTCTAAGAAAAAAGCTTCCTAGAACAAATGAGTGAGCAGCAGGAAAGAGCATTAACATCTTTAATGTGGAAAGAGGTGCCAACATGAAAACCACCGACAAAGAGCAGAGGGTGTAAACAGAGACCTCACAAAGGAGTCCCCACGGTAGAACCTCCCTAGTTGGCCACCGCCCTAAGTTGGCCCGAGCTTCACAGAGAGGCCACGCACCGCCTGTACGCATCTGTACAGCAGGCTAGGTCCTCGTGCTGACCACCTCTCTATGTTGACTGGTGTGTCACGGTCCCTCGGCTGGTCAACTCACAGAGGTTCTACTCTACCTGTGCATACACCCATACTTCATACATAGACATACCACAGCTGATCCTTGACCATCACACATTCAGACTATGCAGAACCACTTACGTGTGAGTTCCCGTCTGCCCTTGCCACCCCTGCACAGTAAGACCAGCACTCCTTCTCCTCAGCCAACTCAACAGGAACCCAAGGATGAAGACTTTTATGATGGTCTACTTCCACTTACTGAATAGTTCATAGATTTTCTCTTCCTTAACATTTTTTTTTTTGAGGCACAATCTCACTTTGTCACCCTGGGTAGAGTGCTGTGACATCATAGCTCAAAGCAACCTCAAATTCTCAAACTCCTACACTGAAGTGATCCTCTTGTCTCAGCCACCTGAGTAGCTGGGACTACGGGCACCCATCACAACGCCCAATTATTTTTAGAGTTGAGGTCTAGCTCTGGCTCAGGCTGATCTTGAACTTATGAGCTTAGGCAATCCCCCCACCTCAGCCTCCCAGAGTGCTAGGATTACAGGTGTGAGCCACCGAGCCCAGCTCTCCTTATTATCTTCATAACAACATTTTCTTTTGCTTATTTTATTGTAAGAATATAATATATAATACATATGGCATAGAAAATATGTGTTCAAGTGGCTGTTCACCGTATTTGCATGTAAAATGTGCCCCTGTGTATAATGCACATTCACATTTTGGGCCCAAATTTTCAGGAAAATGGCCCTTGAGAAAGTGGCCAGGAGAGACACCTCTGGGGAGGACAAACGCTGCCCTGATAAACGTGCCAATGGCACCACCGTCCCACAGCCGCCCTCTCTCCTGGGAGCCCTTCCCTCCCTGCCATGTTGGGCCTGCAGCCTAGAGGGCCATGTGCGTGGAGAGCAGGTGCAGTGGGAGCCTCTGAGGCCACCAGTCCTTGGGCAGGGGGGCGGGGCCCTGGGGCATGCACAGGACACCCCTCCCCACCCTGACCCTCTGTGCAGCCCACTTCACCAGCCCAGCCCCTGCCCTGTCCCCCAACTGTGGCAGTCAGTGGAGGCCACCATGGCCCACTCTCACCTACTCCCAACTGGAACCCTGTGTGCTCAGCAGGCCTAGGAGGACCACCCTCTTCTCCCCTCCCACGCCATACTACCCATGTATAATACGCACTCTATTTTCCCTCAAAAATTTGGGCAAAATGTGCACATTATACACAGTGAAATACGGTATGTTATCAACGAGGCTTCTGGTCAACAGAGGCTATTAGTTAAGTTCAGGGGAAGTCAAAAGCTACACACAGATTTTTAACTGGGAGGAACAGTGCCTGTGCCCTAATCCCTACATTGTTCAAAGGTGTGTGTGTGTGTGTGTGTGTGTGTGTGTGTGTGTGCATGTATATTCTAAGATCAGCTGTGGCTGCATCAGAGATGAAGAAGACCTTTGCCATCAAGAACTAGCTGATCTATTGAAGGCAACAAAAAAGTGCACGTTTAGATATTACGTTTTGGGAAACATGAAAGAGGAACAGAAAGCACTATTAACAACAGAAGTCCCCAAAGAAAGAAAGAGCCATCTGATTCTGAAGGATCGGCAAAGACTTTGTAGGAGATTTGGCATCTGAAATTGCCCTTGCAGTACGGGAGAGGGAAGAGGAGTTGGATTTAGGTCAATCCTGAGGGTGAAATGGAAACTAAATGAGCACCATCCCTGCCTGTTAGACTCCACGGTCTGGCCAAGGGCATTAAACAAGTGCCACGAGGAAAGTTCAGGGAGCTATGTTAACATCACAAAGGCTAGAATTAAAAAACACAACAAACCCCAATGTTAGCAAGGACGTAGGAAAGTGAAACTCAAATAGTGTGCTGGTGGGAGAGTAAGTTATAATCCCTTTGAGGAGCAATTGATCAAATCCAGAAAGGCTAAAGACAACACAAATGGTACGACTCAACAATTCCACAAACATACCCAGAAGAACTCCTGCACAAGAAGATACGCAAATTGTTCAGTCCAGCAGGGACTGCAACAGGGAAGTATACACAGGAGATGACATGAACAGGTCATAGTATTTTCATGAACTAACACTTGGTAGCAAAAAATTATAAACTAAGAATTACGTGAATCAAACTCAAAGGCATGGAAAGCAAATTGCAGAATGACAGGATCAGTGTGTTATTACTTCTGTAAAGTTCAAAAACATCCAAAACAACATTACACATAGTTTACAGATGCACATGTGGGTAGTAAAAATACAAAAGCATGAATGAGAATAATAAACACCAAATTCAAGCTAGTGGTCGGTTCTAAATAGGGGAAGAGAGTGAAGTTGGTGAGGGGTGTAGATAGAATGGGCTTCAAATACAGGACGGCCATAAAGTACGAACTTTGTGGTCACCCTATATATTTCATATACACTTCTGTCCCTGGAAGGAAGCTCTTCAAGCCATAAAACACGAATGATCTCTAAGTCTTCAGCATCCAGCACTATGGCCCACAAGTTATAAAAACAGAGTTGACAAAGGACCATTTTATCTGACCATTTCTTGGATGTTAAGGGTTGAATTGAGCTCCACCCCCAAACTCACATGCCTCAGCCCTAACCCCCAGGACCTCATAATGTGACCTTATTTGGAAATAGGCTCATTGCAGATGTAGTAAAGTTACAATGAGGTTATACGGGAGCAGGGTGGACCCCTAGGCCAGGATGACTGGTGTCCTTACGTATAAAGATGAGAGAAATCATGGACGCAGGCATACAGGGAGAATGCCAGGTGAACATGGAGACAGCCGCAGAGATGGGCCTGGAACAGATCCTTCCCCCGCACCCTCAGAAGGAACCAACTCTGCCCTGATTTTGGACTGCCAGCTCCCAGAACTGTAAGACAAACCCTGCTGTTTAAGTTACCCACACTGCGGTGCTTTGTTACAGCAGATCTAGGAAGCTAGTAAGATCAATATCCAATAAACAAGCTTCAATATGGGGAACTCTCCAACATGAGATTCAGATCACTCTACAATCTGGTCCCAACCTATATTTCTGAATTTTTATAAAACTATGACAGAAAACGACATTGACATTCTAGGAGTCTATCCCTAGGAAGACAAGTGGAAAAGTGCAAAGATTCACGTACAAGGAATATTCTACTTCACAACACTGATTTAATAGGAGACAGAGAGAGAAAGGGGGCGGGAGAAAGAAAGGGACGAAGAAAGGGAAGAAAGGGGGGGGCGGTGAGACAAATCCCCACTGTTCTACGTTACCAGGATGCAGAATTAATCCACTCAACAAGAGATTTCCCTCGGTTTAATAAAAGATTTAACTATCATCATGTATTCTGCATTATGAAAAACAGATTTTTCAAGAGAAGGAGGGAAGGAACGAAAGGAGGGAAGGGGATGTAAGGAGTCTACAGGTCCAATCCCTGTAGCCAAGCATGGGACACAAACAGGTGAGTATATTAAGTTACAACAGACAGGTCCAGGTACTGAGAGAAGGCAGAGAGAGGAACCCCTACACCTTCCTTACAGGAGGAAGGAAGATGAAAAGGAGGTAAATCTGGGTATATGCAAATCAAAGTTTGCAGGATGAAGTGAGGAGGGGCATTCCAGGTATGCGGAGCTGTGAAGATCGGGTGTTGACATCATGACATAAAGACACCCATCTGGGGACGTGACCTAGGGCTCCAAAGACAGTGTGATGAGTGAGCTGAAGAGCTGCCAGGGCACAGAGAAAGAGGCTTAGAGGTCAGCGGAGCCCTGCACAAACCGGACTGTATATGCTAAACCACAGGCCATGAAAATGGGAGTGGGGCCCACACCACGACTCACAAGAGCATGTGCAGAAAACAGCGGCTTCTCTACTGAGCGCTGAGTTCAGTGTGCGTGTGACAGTGTAATACTACAACAGTACACAGCAAGTATAATCTACGATTGTATTTTTCTCAAGCCTCCAGTTGAAGTTAGCAAACAAACAAATTGGGGGTACATGCTCAAAAACTTTTGTATTGAACGGGTAAGAAAGACAAACAGTTTGGAGATCGCTACATGGCCTATAGATGTTCATCATTGCCCACAAGGCTCTCAGTGAGGCTTCACCTTCAACCTGAGACAGGAAGGGTTGGGACAACTGGGGGCTAAAAGGCGTGGTTCTGCCTTTGAGATGATAAAAATCTTCCAGAACTGCCTGTGGGGATGGTTACACAATCTGCAAATATGCTGAAAAACATGATTTGTACAATGGATGTGGACAAGTTGCATAGTTATAAATCACTTCTCAATAAAGTTATTACCCAAAAAAACTTGAAAAAAAAATAGAAGAATTAATGAATTGTGTTTCCTTATGCATTTCAAATATTACTTCTAATTCCTGGGTGAGTGCCAGCCCAGGAGACAGCAGGGAAGGCCAGCAGCACGGAGGTTTACACGGGAACTTCTTCATGTGTGGACAGACAGACAGGTACAAGCAGCTGAACTTGCAGGTGGGATGTAACCTCGGAATAAGAGCCTGGACAGCCGTGGTCAGTCCTCAAGCCCTCTGATTCAGACATCACCCTAGCCTGGACCAGTCAGCCTGCCCTCTCCCATCAGAGAGAGGATGGGATTTTTCTGGTCTAGCCAATAAGCTGAAACTCTAGAAGAAATACGAGACAAATCCCCATCCCATCGCCACCGTGGACACCTGCGTGAGTACACACGGGCAGAACAATACAATTTATAGGACAGACTTAGCTCTTACTGTATTCAGTGCACTCTGGTGTTTTCTATTTCATGTCGGTTTCATAAATGCTGCTCATGACCCACTAGTTTGACTTCATTACCCTTGTGGGTCACACTAAGCAGGTAAGTTGCTGACACGAACGGGCATCTGTCTCCTGTGCTCTTCTCCACTGTTCTACATTTCCAGGGTCTAGAATTTATCCACTCAATGAGAATTTTCCCTCAGTTTAATAAAAGATGTGGCAATTAACAAATGCTCTGCGTTATGAAAAACAGATTTTTCAAGAGCAGATGTGCAATTCTCGGCTCTGTTACTTTATTAAAAAAAGACTATTTGGTTTTCCTTGAAGATTGCATGAATCATAGTCATCTACTTTGGATTGATATCACTGCATTAGTAATAAAAACAGCATTTTGCTGCCCAAGGATTGTCTTACTTATTCCCAGATATTCACAAGAATGGGGACCCTGTTAAAGGAATAGGTATCAGTATTTAACCCAACTTACCCAACGTCCCTGCAGCCTTCTCTTGAAACACTTGCTCCACTTGGAATGCAATATGCAAAGACTACAGATTTAACCTTCAGATTTGTCTCTGATGTCTTCTTTACACTGATCCACATCAGAATCTTCAACTCAGAACCTCCCCTCAACACACACATACCCTAGAGCCATTTATTCTTTCCTCTTATGATAATTCAAATTCTGAAGCCACTTGCCATTTTTAAGGAAACTTTGAAGGATCAAGAAAAGCATTTACGATTGTATCACTTGTCTTCATATAAAGTGGTACCAATTGGATGTATATATAGGCTTTTAATAGTTTAATGATAAACACATGGTTTATTTCTTTAAATTCCTGCTAATTGCCCAGAGGCCCGTGTTGCTGTCTTCCAACACTTAGTCAGCACATCTGTCCATCTGTTCACCATTCCAGAAAGGTTAGAGGATGCATGGCACATTTGCTCATTAGCTAGGGTGAAAATAAAGCAATCAACATTCAAAGCTCACTTCATTCCAGCTAGTCCCATGCTGTCCTGTGAATACTAGTTTCTAAAAGTTATGCTTCCATTAACCGTGTGTATTTCAGAATCTCTTACGATGATTCCCTTCTCTTCTGCTTGAAAATCTAGACCTTCATCTATTTTAACAAACACTTGTATGGGGCATTAACAGACACAGAGGTCTCAAAAGCAGGACAGGAATAAGCAAGTCCAGGGCGGCGCTTGTGGCTCCAAGGAGTAGGGCGCTGGCCCCATATGCCAGAGGTGGCGGGTTCAAACCCAACCCTGGCCAAAAAAAAACGCAAAAAAAAAAAAAAAGAATGCAAGTCCAAATCCTCTATACCCTGTGGTGTCATCCCCCCCAAACCTCCATGCCCTCGTCATGCTGCCCAAACCTCACAGGTCTCATCTAAGCTTCCAAAAAGTAGCTACTGGCAGAGCGGAGACCCCCACACACTGTGTTCCAGTTGGACCTGCGACTCAGAACTGTTCCCCTCATTTTCAGTTTGGCAAACAAACGCAAGAATCCTCAGATCATTTCACAAGAAAGATCCATTTTAGGACAGTTAGTCAATGTCCCAAGGTTTCAAACCATAATCCTTTAGGGAAATTCATTCTGTTATATTTGAATTTTTAATTCTTTCCACAACTGCAATTCTCTAGGAATTCATTCACAGAGGGCAATAAAATCCACTTTAAATTGATGTATCTTTATCTCAGCCACAAAGGGCTTCAGTCCTCCAAAGAGAGCATTTGTTTCACTAAACCATTCTGGGAAGACATCCTGAAAAAGGAAGTTTCCGCCAAAAGCAACAGATAATAAAACAAGATACAAAGGTCAGTAGCTACCATCCTCTCCAGAAGGCACAGAAACTCGCATCTCGGGTCATCGGTGCAAAATTAATTACCATTTCTAGGCTACAGAAATTCCATTTGAAAGTAGTGTGGAAAGATACAGGTCAGTGGACAAACAGATAAGGAAACCTTCACATACTTTCATGCTTTACTTGAATATCTAATCAGAAGAACTAATTGTACCCATCCAGTCTTAGTGTTTTTCTTGAAAATATTAACAGGGCTTCAGTTGCAATTTTCATTGCCAAAAACTTTGAGGACCAAAATTCCACAGGTGCCTCTGATCCCTCCTGCGAGGACTTTCCACCTAACCAAAGCTTGCGAACACAGTCCACCGCACATGGGCAATCAATCAATCAAAAGACCATCAATCAGAGGCCTGAAATACAACCAGGAAGTTTAATAAAGCGTAAAGAGTGGGCCAATGTTTAAGATTCTCTTCACGTGGACCCCGAAAAGCATACAGTGAGTATTGAGGAACATGCTGGGCTGGAAAAAGTTGGCAACATTGTCAATAAATAACACAGCTCCTTACCCTTAGACTGGTGGCCTGGTTATCACATCAAAGACTGTAGATGATCAGAGTCAGGAAAAACACAGTCTACATGCAGATTTCTTTTATGGGAACTGTATCCCCAACCACTAGAGAAAAGGAACTCATCCTGGGCAATCTCAAATCCCCAGTGCTGAGCAACACTGAATCCCCATGGCTGTTTCGGCCACCTCCAAGGGCAACAAGGATTCTCGGGACGTCCCTCCTCAGGGCTCACGGAACCTCGTGTTGTACTTGGCAAAGGTTTATTGCTGTTAGCTCCTTTGTTCCCAGGGTTATCTGGGGACAGAAAGGCTGCTGTGATATGTGGACCACCCTAATGAGAGGTGGAGACTGCCAGACAAAGATACCACTCTGTTGGGCAATGAAGAGTCACCACAAGCACAGCCACGGACCAGCCAGATACCAGCAGTTAAAGCTCTTGCACTGATACTGATTTTCCCAAAAACCCTGTAATTGTTTGTCATTCTTACCACTTCCCAATGAAACTACAAATAAACTCATACTATGCCCTGCGCAAGAGAAAATACAGATGTGTGTATATAATATACAACTCTCAAAAGTCACCCAATGGCTGTTCTGAAGTAGCAAAAATAGAATTTGGTGCAAAGAAAATCTGCCGGAAGATAAACTCACCCCAGATGAGTTTTTGGAACCATTCAGACTCATGGAAACTGGAAGAGCTCTTCGGCCTCTGAACCGTCTCTTGTACACATCTCAGCACTCTCCAGGCCCATGGACAGCAGCTCTCCTGATAGAAAGATCTGCACGGTCCATGATTACAGAGTTCTCTCTGGCAGATGCGGCCTCTTCTGTCAATCCCAGTCTTAGTTAAGTCTGGTCAGCTTGCCTTTCCCCGAGTCTGTGAGTTTTATGTGGGCACAGTCTTTAAGACAAGCCAAGCAACAGAGAAATTGCTGAGGTGCTTCTATATTAATAGGTAGAGCACCCTGAGGCCAGCCAAATTCCCTTACATCCTTCAGATGCTGCGATCAGAGGCTCCACAGCACCTGCTCCGTGAGGCGCTCAGCCAAGCTGCCCCTTGGCTAACTGGGGACATTCTATTTTATCTGTCAGGGGAGCTTTTCTTCACCGGGTGTATTTGCAATCTTTTCAGAAAAGAGTTTAGCCATTGCTTACAAATACTGTAAATTAATACATGTTCATTTCTCCTAGGAAATGGTACTTTTGGATCACATGTGAATGTTTAAAAAAATACAGCTGCCCTGGCTTCCTGAAATCTGGAAAGCTTTACAACATGAAAGCAGAATGGTTTCTCTGGGTAATAATCCATCTGCAGTAAGAGGAAAGTCCATACTACTATTAGATGTGTTTATTCATCTGAATATTCCTTGATTTGCTTTAAATACTATAATCAAGTGTTGTTAATTAATTCAGCACAGGTTCAGGAACAGCAATTTGGAGTCTCACAGGTGGTCTGAATTCACTGTTGGTTACATCTGAGGCACTCCCCACAGCAGAGGGAAAAAGAAACATCCGATGTGATTTTGTTTCTCTTTACATTGGAGCACGAGACACAAAACGTGCAGGAGGGAGCTCACCCCCCAAAAGTGAGACTGTTGCTTGCCAGCTTATATTTCCATTTAAACAAATCTCTAACTAAACACACTTGAAAAACGATAGCACCCTTCCTTTGATAAAAATCTAGCATCAGACATTGGCAGGCAAAGCATAAGTCACTTCCTGAATTGCTAAACAAACAGCTACACAAAAAGAAACACCCAATCCATCTGTATGTTTCCCTTTCAATTACTTAGCATTTCCTTTCTTCAAATTAAAAATCTTAGTTTTCCAGCAATTATTGTTTACCCTGGTTAAATGACTGATGTATAATAACGTAATTATATGTGATAAACTGGAGGGGGACGGGTGGGAGGCATGGGCTGCTTAATTGATTAAAATTCAATCTGTAATTATTTCCATCTTGTATCACTGTAACAAGTGTGCTTTTGTGAGAAGCTGTATTTGCATTTCCAAGTGCTAGAAATTCTCTTCCTTTGTCAATACAGTCAACCAAAATAAGGACAGAGTGCCTGTTTGGAAAATATAGGTAATTTCAACCCATGGAGGTGACCCACACAAATGAGTTCTTGACAATTGCTGAAATTGGTCACCTTAATTGGATGGTTATAAACCCAATTTCTTCCTTCACTCTTTTGCTCCATATAAATTAGAGCCCTGTGGACTCCAGGGAGTATGCTAAGCATGGGTACACCAGGGAGAAGGCTAGTCACTGATGCTAAATGGCCAGACTGGGCTGGGAGCAGTGGCTCACCCTATAATCCCAGGACTCTGGGAGGCCAAGGCAGGTGGACTGCTTGAGCTCACAAGTTCGAGACCAGCCTGAGCAAGAGCGAGACCCCTATCTCTGCTAAAAATAAAAAAACTAGCCGGGTGTTGTGGCGGGCGCCTGGAGTCTTAGCTACTTGGGAAGCTAAGGCAAGATGATCACTTGAGCCTGAGAGTTTGAGGTTGCTGTGAACTATGATGCCACGGCACTCTACCGAGGGCGAGAAATGACACTCTGTCTCCAAAAAATAAAGAAAAGAAAAGAAAATGACCAAATTCACATCTTTCATAAAATGTTTTTTTCGTGGTTGGTTCTGGCCCATCTGTCCTCTTTTATTTGAAAATTAATATCTAAGAGAATCACCTCTCTTCCTCCACATATGGTCTTTGCGTTCCACTAACCTAAGAGTTTAAGGACAGAGAGAGGAAAAGAAGCAAGACTCATTCTGATTTTAATTACTCTCTACTTCTTTAGCCGATCTCTCTCTCTCTCACACACATACCCCATACCCTATATACCCTACACACAGATATCCTATAAAATTAACATACTATTAACTTACACCATTACTAGTTTATACTAGCAAACTAGTTTATATCAGCAAAATGGATATTTAATATTCATTTTTGAAAAGGTCTTTCATTCCTTAGGAAGTCAAAATAAAAACACACAAGGAAAAGAAAAAGAGATTATTAATATAATTTTGCAACCTCAGCTCCTAAAAGAAAAAGAGATTATTAACATAATTTTGCAACCTTTGCTCCTAAATGAAGCAGCACTATTCAGAAATCAGAATTCCCCACTATTTAGAAATGCATTTTTAAAATATCTGTGAAAGATCCTATTTCTGATTTGTTTTCCATATCCTGTGCATATTTTAGATGTTGAGGGTGGAGAGAAAGAAAAATTCCAAATATTTAGTACAAATTCCACTCCCACCTTAATTTTCCTCTATATTAAAACCGAGGCACAATGATGTCTTTACCAAAGTGAAGAAAAGAAAATAACAGATTTGAGAGAGAAAGAACGCCCTAAGTTCATAAATCTTTTACAAGCTCAAAAACAAGAGAATTAAGAGAGAAAAACTGGACCAAGGAAGGTAAAATACCAGTATTTTAAAAACACATTCACAAGATCTTTACTTAAAATATTGCTCATAGATTTACAAAGAAGTCATTCAATTTTCATTTTTCATTAAAATAGAAGCCAATTTCATTTTTCATTGATTTTGATAAAATTTAGATATGCACGCCCACATTGTCTCCTAGTGAATTAATTTCAATTCAAGGGGGCAGCTGAATTAAAAATCTATAGCTATTCATGGCATCTTTGATTTTTCAAATAAGGAAGTGGTAGGAGAGGGGCTGAAATCGACCAGGCACCACCCAGGGAAACAGAACCCTGTACCCTGAGACTGGAGCAGCGCCTTACGCAAAGAGAAAGCGTTAACAGGAACAGTCTGAGACTGAGGACCAAACTTACCGAACTGTCACACAGTCGCATTCGTTGGAAGTAATTTCTTTCATCCTTAGGTCACCATGGAGTTGGGTCTGCCATCTTACCAATGACAGAGGTATTTTTTATTTTGTAGAATGTGAAATTCCAGAAGATTGTTTATGACATCTGAGGCCAAAGAAACCCAAAGGTACCACACTGTGACATTCACCAAATGACTGGCTCACATCACAAATTGTTCTGCTAAGCACAGGCAGTTTTCACCCTTCTGTCTGACAGGTTTGATTCTTGAGGAAAGTGTGGAAGTCAAAAATATTTTGGCAGGATGTGATTTTCCCAGAGAAACACTGTTCTCATGAGATGCTAGTTTCCTGAATTAAGGCCCTTAAAATATAAAATTGTTACAAAAATCCTGTTTAGTCACCTGAAAAGGATGTACCTAAGCATTCAACAGTATTTTCTCAGAATTATTAAGTTAATTCTAGAGGGAAAACCAATAAAATTAACGTGAAAGTTCACTTATGATTTTTGTACATTTCTCTTCCTTTCCTCCCACAGCACTAAATTACAAAGCAGAGGAAGGCTCCCTCGGTCATGAAGGGCATACAGGAGATGCTCAATAAATGAGCCAAACAAATCACCAAGTGAATTAATAAAGACTTCTGGGGAAACCCAGGGCAAGGAGGAGGTTTTGGCGTCCCCCCCACCCCGCCACATACATTTCGTCTGTTGTAGGTATTAGAACTACTCAGGGTTTCTCCCGCAGTGGAGACTGGGACTGACTTGGGAGCAATAACCTGGGTGTCAAGCACGACTTGCTGAAAGTCAGGCTGGTCCTGGAGAGAATAAGGAAACCACTCCCCTGCCAGCTGCGGGGACGCCTTCCTCAGATCAGCGCCTGTCTCCCAGCTGCACGCCCAGGGTTTCTGTCCAGCCGAAGCAGTCAGGCTTTTGGTGTATTGGGACACTCCCTTCCCCTCACACCAAAACAGTACCACTCAAAGCATGATCAGTGAGTTGATGGTCCCCATTCCGTGACGGCCTAAGTCACAGGAGTTGAAAATAAGCATCTAGAAGATGGGCAGAAATGTGGTCATTGCCACCACATCCAAGCACGTGCCCAAAGGCCCCATCTTGCTGAGCCGGATACAAACCTGGTTAGGTGTTGGCCGGCTGGCCTGGGTGAGTGGCAGGGGATGCCAGCTGCACATTGATTGTGGACAGTCAGCCCTGTATTACAACGGACTGGAAACTTAGAAAACACAAACAGAAAAGTAGTCGCTCGCCACAGAAGTTTGAGAAATGCTGTAGTGAAAAGCATGGGCACTGGAGTCAGACAGACCCAGGCATGAGTCTCTGCGGCACTGCTCACCTGACTCTGACCTGAATGAGTAACTTAACCTCTCTGAATCTCCCTCCTCTCCTCTGAGCAGACACAGATGAAGGAGGTTATGTCTCTGCTAAGGGAACAGCTTCCTCTCCATGGTGTAAAATGGGCAGTTGTAGTATTCGTTCATTACCGGGGTTAAGTCCCATGCTTGAATATCCACAGCTACGTGGACGACAGCTAACCTACAATAACCAATCCTAGCCAGAAGGCATTGTGATCACAAATCAGTGCCCAATGGACTGGACGTGGACATGGTGATCCTGTGGTCACTGTCGGGTCCAGACTTAACCACATGTGACAACTCAAGCCGGGCCGTTGTGAAAGCAAAAACTTCTCACTTGCAACCAACAACAGGTAAAGACCCAGAAACAGCTTTCTGGAACTGCTTACTGACTTGGAATCGTAAACACAAAAGAAGATGTCCAGGAATCAAGAGAAAAAAAACATTGAATTCATATGGAAAATAAAGGGAAACACACAGATAATAGTCAACTAGCATGTGTAAGGGCCATTCTGGCCAGTCTGGAAAAGCAAACCAAAAACCTTCCCTCCTTATGGGGAAGCCCACCTCGCAACCCCCCAAGCATAGAATCCGACAAAAGCAAATAGCAAATAAAAGTCCCCTTTTATGCTATTTTTGCCTGTGAAGTTGAGCTCTAATGCTTTCCTCCTTGATGTAAGCTAATTCCATTAGTGTTTCCTCTCTGTTTGTCACAGATGCCATCTGGGTAGAAGCCTAATGACATGTCTATGACACTACTCACAACAGTTCTGAAAGTTTTTCACCCTCAATCTGTAAGACGATCAGTGACAGTTCTCAAACAGTCACTGGCTAAAAGCAGGAAAGCCCCATAATGCCGAGACTGATTTACAACACCAGCACAAGCTCAAGCTCAGGCTCCCTGCACACTTCTGGCTCTTGTTTCGCTGGTTGAGTGAGAGGTCACTTGGGTCACATAGGGCCTTACAAGGTTTCTGGGGAGAATAATAGTTTTTCTGTATCCCTTCTTTAGCAAAGGCATCTCATCAGCATTACTGTCTAGACATACAAAGATATTTTTCATGAACACAAACAGGCTGGGTTTTTTTTTTTTTTAAGTGAGAAAGGGATTTACTTTATTTTAAGGCATGCACACAGCTACAGTGGTCTGCCTAGAAATCCTTCTTAAAAGAAGATTTTTGTGCCAAGCTCACATTCAGAAGTAAAGAGCATAACTAAAAGGGCCTCAGCTCCCTGACAGTATCTGATATATTACCTAGGAGATGGAGATGGCTTTTAGATAAAAGGATTCCTCTTTCAGTCAGGAAGTACAGAAGACTACCCAGAAACCACGGATTTTTACCCCAATTTTCTGCTTTGCAAAATACCTCCTTAATGGATTTTTTTTTCTACTAGCTCCACATTCCCAAAATATACCCAGACACTGACCAAATCCTAGTTTCCCACCCACAAGTACTAAAACACATATTAAAGTGCTTTGGGCATTACCAAAGCTGATGCACAGACATTTGGAAATTTCTGAATTCCATTTCCAGTCCTGATGGCATCTCTCACACAGATGGCCCTGATGCCATCATTTCAATTACGCTAAGTGCTGCCTCTACAAAATGGACAAGTTGTTTTCTTGGAACTTGTGCTACAAATAGCACAATGGCAATGTTAGGAAAAATTCTCAACAGTATTAACTGGCTCACAAAGATTATTCTCAATACAAGTTGTCCCCAATATGTGGACACTGGTTTCAAGTGACCCAGCCTCATGAGCAGGTTCTGCATAACCCTGTAATCTCAATCCTCCAACAGGAGCAACTGCCCCCTTCTCTAAGTCAGAAAAGGCCGAGGAGAAGGGAACTTGCAGGGCGCTCACGTTCAGGAAAATATCCCAAGGTACCATCTCCATGCAGGTGAAGTGGTGCAAAGAGTGAACCATCGTGGAATCTGATCCAGGTACCTGCATCACCTCCAAAGAGGGAACCAGAATTCCCTGCATCCTAATTTACAACCCGGAATGTGTTATTTTTTAAAAGAAACACAAACTTTAAATGGACTTTCTTCTGGTTTTATGAACTTCATTGGAATTAACTTTATAAAAAGCCATAAATTAATTAAAAACTGCCCACACCACTAAAACTGGGGCAAATACAGTACACGGGTTACTTCTTAAGGAGTCAGTTAATATCTTCGAAGTTAAGTCTTCAAAATAAGGATAAGTAGATGATTTAAGTCACATAGTGACATACAGAGTTTTATAAAGAGATGCCAGCAAGTAGGGAATATTTTATAAAATATTCATTACAGAATTTTACAATGAGATGTTTAGGCAAACATGTAGAAAATATTTTGTAAAATTCTATAAGGAAATGTTGCAAATAAAGGTACATTTAGCTACAATGTCCTGTTTCCCCTATGTATGGTGACTTCATGGGTGACTTTTGGGACACCCTGTATTATTTCTAGGAATCATCATGTCAGTAGTTGATACAATATAGGAATTTAAAATAGGATTTTTGAGATACTGTAAGCTTTGCTCTGTATATAAATGTCTACTTGATAACATTCTTCTTAATACATTTTTTTTTTTTCTTTTTTTGAGGCAGAGTCTCACTCTGTTGCCCTGGGTAGAGTGCTGTGGCATCATAATTCACAGCAACCTCAAACTCCTGGACTCCAGAGATCCTCTTGTAGTTGGAACTACAGGCACTTGCCACAATGCCTAGCTAGTTTTCTATTTTTAGTAGAGACAAGTCTCACTCTTGCTCAGGCAGGTCTCAAACTCCTGAGCTCAAGCAATCCTCCCAACTTAGCTTCCCAGAGTGCTAGGATTACAGGTGGGAGCCACAGTGCCCTGCCATTCTACTTAATACATTTTAACCTAAGATCATTCTCTTGCCTAATGTTTCCAGAGAGCATGTCTGTGGCTCAGATTAATACTGACTCAAACATTAACCAGTCAATCTGGACAAAGTTACTGAACTTCACTCCCTACCCATCAATGTTCTTATTCATCAAATAGACAGAAATAATATCTTACTAGGAGAATGAATGGAGGAAAACCGTGAAACTAAATCTATTAGCTTTATTCTGCACTCAAATGAGTAAGGAAATTGTAGCTTCAATGTTTCTAAGTGAGTTTGTCTTGGGATAAGAAGCGGGTATTAGTTTCCTATTGCTGCTGTAACAAATTTATCACATTAAATTTAGTGGCTTAAAACAATATACACGTATTCTTTTATAGTCCCAATGTCCAGGTTTTGGCAGGGCTGGATTTATTCTGGAGGCTTCAAAGAAACTTTTCCTTGCCTCTTCTAGCTTCCAGAAGCCTCCTGCTTTTCTTAGCTCATGGGTTCTCCTATCTTCAAAGTCACAGTATTCCAACACCTGGTTCCATCATCAAATCTCCTTTTTCTCCTTCTGATGTCCGGTCTCCCTCTTAGAAGGATGTTTGTGATTACATAAGGGCCACTCAGATAACTAAGATAATCTCCCCATCTCGAAATCCTTAATTTAACTACATCTTCAAAGTCTCTTTCGCCTTACGGGATAACATATCCAGATGCTCTGAGGATTAGAATGTGAACATACACTGGAGGCCTTTATTCAGACTGCCAGAAGTGGGGAGACCTAACTGTGCACATGTCTGGCAAATATTTCACCCAATGCAATAAATTAAACAGCTCCTTTTGGTTTAGTCTTTTTAGGCATCATACTCAGAGGCTCAGATTTGTCATCCTCTTCCTCCTCATCTCTAAGACACTAACTGGGTGTATGGAGAGAAGGGAAAGTGTCTCCATTAGTACGGTAACTTGGGGGATGGAGACCACAAACCAAATGGCATCCTCTGGATCCCAGCGGCCCTGTTACAAAGCAGCTAGCCTCCTGGCCTGGAGCTGCTTCCTGCCCTGGTGACCATGGGAGTGAGACTGGTCCCCGATCCTGGATGTTGCACAGACATCTGCAGTTGATGTCCCTGGCTGGTGTTCAGGGCATTGAGCTGCCACACACCAGCCCCAAGGGAGGCCACAGCTAGCTCTGGTCTCACTGTCCACCCAGTTCCTGGCCGGCGCACACTGCCTCTTAACTCAGCTCCCTCTGAGTCCTCTCTTGAAGGAATTCAAGAATATCTGGCATCTTCTGCCACAACACAAGAGCAGAGAGAAGCTGATGAGTGCCCCGGAGCCTCCTGTCACCTGCCCTCACAACTTTGTCCTTGTAAGTCACTAGGTGCTCCTTCCAAGTTGGCATGAAGTTATTCTGCCCAGAACCCACAACGAGAAGTGGGACAAAACTTTCCCCGGCCTTAGGCAGCTCCCCGAGCCTGAACGAGGCCTTCCACCCTCAGTTCTCCCCTCCTCCTGTCTAGTGTGGGCAATTCCTTCCCTCCCTGTCAGCACCTGCCACTCCACACCTCCAGTGGTAGCATCCATTTCCCTCCCCTTAAATCTGGACTGAGTCTGTGACTTTCTTTAACCAACAGAATTTGGTAGAAGCAACATACTTCCACTTTCAAGCTTGGCTTTACGAGGACTGGCAACTTCTGCTTTCTCTTTCTTGGAATCCAGCTCCCTGAGGAAGTCCACCCTGAGACTGCTGCAGGAAGACGCAGCCAGTGAAGAGAGAGCACCCAGACACCGTGTTTAAGAGGAAAAAGGCTTTTATTTCAGCTGGTGGAGCTTACGGCATAGAAGAATTCAAAATGGCCACTCTCTCCGACTGGCTCAGTCTTTCCCTTTTTATCTACAGCCAAAAAGTTCCAACCCACAGGACTGACATTCTCATTGGTCAGTTTGATCAAGTGGGAGATGCTGTTCCAGCCCCCACAGAACTATAGGATTTCACAGAAGTGGAAATTTCCAGGCCCCAGGAAGTCCACAAATTCCTAAGAGCTGAGTCCCCATGGAGAGGACCCTGCAAGTGTATCCTTAGAGTTTCCTTGAGAAGATCTCTGTTCTCCTAGACCTTACCCTTCCTGGTGTCCTCTCTCAAGACCACCCTGCTATGACAGAACCCAAACAAGCCACGTAGAGAAGCCATGTGGAGAATCGCTGAGGCACCATACATGTGAGAGACTTGTTGGACCTTCCAGCCCAGCCCAGCCCCAACACCAGTTGCCCACATTGACCCACCAGCACCTGGTGGAACATAAGTGCCCAGTTGAACTAGGCAACTCACCTGAATCTTAACAATAAATTGTCGTTTCTAAGCCACTGAGTTTGGAGTGGTTTCTTATACAGCAATAGGCAATTGAAGCAATCAGAAAAATAAAAAACAAACTATATATATGTTCAAGTGTTTCCTAAAAAAATGTGATCACAGTGACATAGTGGCTGCTATACAAAATGAGGTAAGCAGCCATTTCAACAGAATTCCCACTCATCTGCAAGGGGTTTGTTGTGCTTTGTTTTTTAACTAAATACCCTCCCTTATTTAATTCATCAGTAGCCAAAAACCCATTTATACTACTTTTTTTCTTCCCCAATTAGAATGCAGGGTCTTCCCTCCCATTAAGAGAAAGTGATATGCAAAGTCACTGGGCCACTGCCTCCAATAACAAACCAAAGTCTTTTGACATCAGTGAGAAAATTCCTCAAGAAAGCAAGGGACATAATGCCCATTGTGAAGTGTGAAATTCCAAGGTATTAACCCTTTGAGAGATACTGCCTTGTTCAGCTGTATTTTGGGTTGATCAAAAGGACCGTGAAACTGGATTGGAACATTATGCACCAGATTCCACTGCCTACTTGAAAAAAAATTATAATAGAAACTTGATCTTTTTAAGATCTCCCACATGTCCTATATTTTAGCAACTAGGTTTTAAGACAGGAAGGGTCACTATCATTTAAAAGTAGTGTAATGCCAAGTAAGTGGGTGATTCAAAGTAAAATCTCAATCTGTAGCTGTCACTCAGGCTTTAATGTTTACCTTGAGAAATGTTATTAAATGAAAAACCAACCATAAAGCCATGCCCAAATGATAATATTCCTAACAAGGGCAGAGGACTCATAGATATATTTACTAGATCAGTTTGTTGAGAAAGTTGTCAAGGGGGAGAAAAAGAAGAGAGTAATTCAGACCGGAAGGTATAGGCTGAGAAGGGACACAAAGAAAGGAGCTTGGGGGGGGGTGGGGTGGAGGAAAACCTGGCATACTCAACCAGGATGTCTGGAGGGCCCATAAGAATGTGGGTATGGAGTAACCTAGGTAACCAATGACCAATAGAAAAGGGCAATACTGCCCAGAGGCCAGAGAGGCCAATGAAAGACTTGTAGTCAATTTCAAATGGGAAGAGTGTTTATACCCCTGCAGGCCTTTGGGTCTTTCTCTTTCTCTCTCTCTCTCTCTCTCTCCCTCTCCCCCTCCCCCTCTCCCTCTCCCCCTCTCCCCCACTCCTTTTCTTCTCCTATGGGAGGGACCCACTTCCAAGTCTCTTTAGAAGTGCTGTAAACTTTCTCTTTGCTCTTCCTAAATAAAATCTCTTTTTGTTACCCTGAAACTTGTATAGTTACTTTAACTTTCCGTCCACACTGCCTATGCTACTCTTGTTTTATTTTGTTCTACTCACTTTTGCTTTTTATTACTACCATGCCCAGTTTAACTTTCTAGCTCAGTGGAGTAAGTGAACCAGCTCAACTGGGTTTGTGGAACCAGAACCCCCACTCCCCAACATAGCCTATTTGTCTTTCTTTCCTTTTTTTTTTTTTTTTTTTCTTAAAAGAGAAGGTCTCACTGTGTTGCTCAGTCTGGTCTTGAACTCCTGGCCTCAAGGGATCCTCCTGCCTTGGCCTCCCAAAGTGCTGGATTTATAGCCATGAACCACTGCACTTAGCATATTTCTTAGTTTCCATCTTTGCAGTTTCTTTTTCTCATTACTAACCCTTCTATTTGGGATACAGATGAAAGGCCATGTGTATACAAAAATGTGGAGTTACAGCCTGGACAACACAATGAATCCTATCTCTATAAAAAAAAAATTTAAAAAGTAGCCAGACCTGGTGGTGTGCCTTTCTTGTCTTAACTACTGTGAGGCTAAGGCAGAAGGAGTTCGAGGCTGCCGTGAGTTATGATGGCACCACTGTACTCTGTTTTGGACTGTAAAGACCCTGTCTGGAAACAAAAAAAATCTAAAGTTACAAATAAAGAGTTATACAGACGACAAGCTTCCAGGTCTCTAAAACTCCCCATCAGGAATCAAGAGCAGCAATACACTTATATTTTAGAGTCTCCCAGACAAGAAGTTTAGACTACACAAAAAGCCAACAATACACCATGTTATTTTTAGCTGTCACAATTAATCCACTCAAGCACGGTGCTCACACAGCACTTAGGAGCCAGGAATACAACATCCCTACTTGGAACTCAAACTCATCTGTACAAGAGAGCTCACTAGTGGAAACAGCTATGTTGAGGTCAAATGATCCTAGTTTCAAATTCCAGCACTATTATTTAATAAGTATATTTCCTTGGGCAAATTGCTTAACTTCCTAACCTGAATTTCTCAATCTGTAATACATAACAAATACTCATAGTGCTCTTACAGGGTTGAGGCAAGATTAATGATGATTTCATACGAAAAAAGAAAATTTAAATTAAAAACCAAGCACAGATTTGTTATTCAATTACTCAATCATTAGTGATTTATTATTAAAGTTATTAAAGATTTTGTTTTCTTTTTCTGTAGAGTGGACACCAGTCCCCTAAGCCCTTAATCCCTGCTAGCTAAAATAATCATTCAAAACTTATAAGAGAATGAGAAAAATTTGTAACTTAAGAAAGGTAGTTACAGGACTCAGGCGATACAGAAACTAACAAGATGATGAGTGACGAGAAATCGAAAGAGAAAAAAGACACGAATCATAATTAATAAAATCTTCACTAAATCAACTGCAACTCCAAGAGAATTTTATGTATACATGTTATATATACGGAGGGTACAAAAATATATGTCTTAAGAAAGGAAAAAACGGCTCAGCGCCTGTGGCTCAAAGGGCTAAGGCGCCAGCCACGTACACCTGAGCTGGTGGGTTCGAATCCAGCATGGGCCCGCCAAACAACAATGACGGCTGCAACCAAAAAATGGCCGGGCGTTGTGGCGGGCGCCTGTAGTCCCAGCTACCTGGGAGATGGAGGCAGGAGACTCGCTTAAGCCCAGGAATTGGAGGTTGCTGTGAGTTGTGATGCCACGGCACTCTATCCAGGGTGACAGCTTGAGGCTCTGTCTCAATAAAAAAAAAAAAGAAAGAAAGGAAAAAACTGTACTAAAATTGTAATACTCAAGTTTGACTTGTATAATTGCAAGAGGTTCTCAATGTGACTTGTACTCATCTTTTGTTATTGGTATATGTTGAATATTATAATTTTCATACGGTTTTTCTTTCTTAAAATGTGTGTACATTTTTTGTCCTCCTCTGCATACATACACAGCCACATACACACCGTGTATATACAGGGTGTTCATGAAGTTTGTGTGCAATTTACGATGTAAAACTAAACCACACACACACGGTGGGGGTGTATTCTATACACATGTAAGTTAATGGAAATCAAATCCAGCTAGATGCCTTTCACCTTCTTGGCTTTTTCCCCCATGAGATTAAGTGTGGTTTTTTTTCTTTAAAAACTAGTAAGCACGGTGCCAATAGTAAATATTGATTAGGTGCTTGTCAGACATTGTTGACCCTTGATATGAGCCGTACAGTGGACTGTCATAAGAAGCTGTTGAACAATTGTCAGTTGTGCACATCTCAAGAAAGGATTATGTTCAAGAAGTGACCAAAGCTGGTGAGGACAGGTGGGTAATCTTGTACCTTTATAAACAAGTGATTCCCCTCTGTGCCCTGATCAATCAACACCTCAGTAAATTTGCCAGGAAGTTTCCTGATGTCCAATTTATTAAAGCCAATTCAACAACCCTATCAGGGTAACACCCAATCGCCCTGGTGGAAATCTGCCCATTGTATCTGTTTCCCTTGAAGGAGGTATCAAGGCTCCTTTAATTGGTCCTCTTGGAGTTTGGTGGCATGAACCTGACAAGAGATAAGTTGGAGCAGAAACTGAGTCTGGAACAATCAAGACGGACCTGGAGGAGAACCCTGCAAAACCGGCTGAAGACACGTTGCTGTCCTCAGGGCAGCCCTCTGTCCCCATGAAGAGGGACAGTGATTCCAAGGGTGACTGAGATTGCACCTGCCACAACTTGCCCAATATTCTTGATGTTACAACTTGTCTGGATTTTTGCAAAAAGGACAAAGAATGAATCCTTTTGTGTTTTAGCCTTTTATAATTATGTTTTAAATCTCATACATTTTAGAAATAACTACTGCTGAGAATTCTATTAAATTTTGTGGAACTTTCTACACTTACAGTATTTCTTAAAAAAAAAAAAAATTAAAACCAGCTATTGGTATGGCAGAAAAAAAAAAGGAAGCAGCTGTTGAACTTGTTCTTATAGGCTTCATATTACTGAGAAGGACGCTGAGAGTTAAAGAAATTAATCAACCTTCCCAGGGTCCTACAGGTGGTAAGGGGCTGGCCAAGACCCCAACCAGTATCTATAGGTCCCCAAGCCACTCCTCTTTCTACCAAGCCAAGGGAGACAGTATATCTCAAAGCTTGGAGGCTGACTCTGAATTTTGCAGAGAAGAATGGGAAACAGATTGCATAATCACTTTTCATTTCATGTCTAGACTCTAAGAGACAACCCCTAACCCAGTAGGAAGCAGACAAGAAGCAGGGAGCTGTGAACCCCACACTGGAAATGCATCTGAGGACCATGGAGAAATAACAATCCAAACGTTCACTTGCCGTTTAGAAGGTCAGGACCAAGTTCAGACAGATGTCTGATATTTTAAATGACTAGCTTGCTTGTGTGTTGTGTAGAATTGCTACATTTTCCATTATAAAGCCATAACACTGGTTTATTTCCAATTTCAGTACTGAAAGCCACATAGGAAAAAAAAGAAAGAAAGAAAGACAGAAAACCAATTGGCTTTCAATGAAATTCTGTCTGCAATTTAAGCCAACATGTAATAAAAAATTATTCTCCTTAGGCACATTCAATATTTAGATTGCTAACGCATGGCAAAAACACAAAAATGGTGTGTTACACCTATAAAGACTCAGAGGCGGACCCCAATGTTAGGTAAAATTAAGAAAAGCCATTGTTTAAAACTAATTTAAGTTCTGAAGATTATTTAGTAGCCACTTTTAACTTCACGGAAATACTTACAAAAACCAGAGAAATGAGATGATAAAGAAGACATTCTCAATATTGTTTTTAATACAGAGATGGTTTTTAAACCATATTAGCGTCATCATTATGTTTTTGAAATCCTTGTAGAAAGCTATTTCCCAGAAATGTAATTTCTCTAGGATGAGAACACACTCCATTCACGTTGTGCCCCTAGCATTCATTACTGGCATATTGTATCAGGCATTTAGTTCTGTTCCCCAGTATCTGCAAGTCCCCTTCCTCCAAGGATATGATAGGATTGGATTTCCTTGCCATGATCCCATCACGACAGGGCCATGTGACTTGCCTCAACTTGCCTTTCTTTGGCCAATGAATGTGAGTGGAGGGAATGTTACTTCAAAGCCAAACCCTTCAAGATGTGTTGCACGATTCGTCATCTTTCCTTTCTTCGCCACAGTCACTGGCAACATTCAAGATGTGGCAGAATCCACCAACCTTCATCCACAAGTGAGGACCAACAAATGCAGCTGTCAACAGAACTTGCACAGGCAGTAAAGAGAAAACTTGGTTGTTTTAAGCAACTGAGATTTGGATATTGTTGATGGCTACAGCATAACCTAGCACATCCTGACTGATAAAAATGCTCTGAATGAAACTTCAATGAAGAAAATCAAGAAAAGATCACTTGAAAAATACAGGTGAGACAACCACTTTCCCTATAGAGACTTCATAATTCTCTATAGGCTTGAGTCTGAGAAACGCCGTGCTCACCACAGCCTGACACAAACATGAACATAAAACAAGTTGAGTTATTTGTTTGAGTAGAGCATTACACTGCCAAATGCCACTGTTGTCACCATCACCTCTCAAAGATATTAAAATCTGTAGAGAACAGTCTGTTCGCATATTTTAAGCTAGAATAATAAGTGTGTTCTTAAGAAATGAGCACCCTTCACTCGGTGGCTGAACACAAATTAAACTTATATTCAAATAACCCATGGGTCAGAGCTCTAGAAGTGAAAAAACAAATGCTACTTTGTAGAATAAGCGTATTGAAAGAGCTCAAGGGAGAAATGAGAAAAATAAGGCAAAAAAAAAAAAAACACACACACACACGCATAAGAAAATGGTGCACAGATGGACCATAACATCAAAAACATGCTATCAAGTTAAGAAGGAAAAATTCAGCACAGCCACTTAAGCACTCTCCCTCTGCTGGAACTCATCGAGAGGATTTGCACCTGCTATTTATGTTGCTGCATACCATTCCTTCCTCCCAACCAGAGAGATTTCAAAAAAGGAGGCCCTTTCACACGCAACTTAGAAAGAGAAATGTCAGGAAAAAAATTAGGGAATGGAACCAAATGGTTGAGAGGGGAAAAAGAAGAACACATTAGAAGCCCACGTAAGCCTTCAGGCCGCAGTGCACAGCTAGCTTCCTGGAGCAGCTTGCCCCCGGGCTGCCCAGCCCCAGCCTTGCCACTGGGGTGATGTCTCTTCTCCCTGACTGTCAGGTGTAAACTCTAGCTTCTTTCCTCAGTCCTACCTGAAGGTGGCCTCTGCTCCCAGCATCCCACTAAAAACAGAAACAGATTCAAGGATTTCTGGAGCTGGAACCCACAGAATATTAAGCCGGACAACGGTCACCTTTTACTAATAGGGAGGCTAGATGGTTTTCTTAAAGTCACACATCTGTATAGCTAAAGGAGGCTTAAGAACTCCAAATGGTCAAATTTATAGTTTATCTTTTGTCTCCAACCTACCTGCTTTCTCTGCACTTTTTTATCGCCTATGATTATCTCTTCTCATTTGAAAGTGGCCCCCCTCTCTTAGAGTTCTCGACACTAATCTCCTCTGATATTTTCCTATCTCCATTCTTTTTCATTTATTTTAAAAACACTCACCAAAAACACTTACGATGCCCCAGGCATTGTCGCAGTGCTTTAGAAATATTAACGCATTTAATCCCAATAGCATTGGACAGGTACTTTTATTATTCCCACTATACAAAGGAGGCATGATGAGGTTAGGCAACTTGCCCAAGGTCCACAGCTAGTAAGAGGCAGAGGATTTGAAACAAAACCAGCTGGCCTCACATTCGTGTTCTTCATCACCACCTCACACTGTCTCTTATTGCTGAATGCCCCTCTTTCCCAAAAAATAGAAAGTTGACACTACCCCCTTTCAAGAGGTCATCTTTGAGGATGTCAATTCCAAAGCAATCTGTCAGGACCACCCAAGGAAAACCGCTTATTATGTTTAGCACACATTTCAAACATTTTTTTCTCTAATTGCTGAATATGGAGAGGAAAAGGAACCAGAAAACTATTGGGGTTTTTTTTTCCACATTGACTCACTATTTGGTGGGTAAACAAGGTGAGGAAACAGACTAAGCCCCAAGGACTAGATAATGTAGTCTGAGTTAAAGATAAAGCAAAACTTTCACTGAATCCATCAGGAATGATTGATTGAAACCTAACTGGGGAACTCATTTGTTTGTACAAGCTAAAGAAGGGAGAAGTCCTGTTTTGGTAAGATAACCTTAAGTCTGGCTTCTGTTTTATTTTTGTTATATATTTTTGTAATTTGGGACTGGCATGAGCAGGAGTGCAAAGGTCTTCTGGCAAAGACTCCTTTGTTAAAATCCAGAAAAACAAACAATCAACATGGATGTTTTGGAACAGGCCACAGCTGCCCTGCTTTCAAACATGTTACCTTCCACTTCTTTAAGGAAATGAGCACAAAAAGGTTTCCAGAATTGTCTGACCCGGTGGAGGTCACTGCATGGAACCAACTGATTTCTTGCCTGACAGGGAGAAGGCTGTCGGGTAGGAGGAAGGAAATGGCCGTGCAAATTGACAGACACAAAACTGCCCACTCTCCTGACCCTCGGGTGAAAAACAACAAAATCCATCATTTGTGAGCTTGGCAAAGGGAGTTTTACTTTGAAGACAAACTTCATTTGGTACTTACAACACACATGAGATGGCCTTCCTTTGCGTATGAAGAAAAGAACATTCAACAGAGGCCCCGGACAATTCATAGTGGAAAGAGAAAGGGGATAGGAAAAGCGATGGAAAGTCTCAAAAGTTAAAATATCTTAAGCTATCCAAACATCTCCCTCTTCAAACTTGCCAAGAAACACCCTTATATAAAATAACGTAAGTCTGGCCACTTTCTCTCATCACCAGGTAGAATTAAAAGCCACCAACAATCATTCTTCATTGGCTCACCCAACATGAACTTCATAGCTCTTTCTGCACCCAGGGATTGGGAAAGGCCTAGAGATACAGACTAATAAAGGGCACAGAGTTGTGAGTTAATTGTAATTTCACTGAAAACATCGAGCAGTTATTATTTTATGTACCAAGAGTAAAAAAATGAATGTAATTTGTACTTAGTGCCTTACCTATAATGATTATTTTAGCTGAAAAGAAAACCAACAGATCACCATTGCAGTGACCTGTCAATCTATACTCAGGAATAGGGTGGGTCCTGTAAGCAATAAAGTTTCCATGCCAAGTCTAAAAGGGAGAGTCCCCGGTAGGAAACAGCACTGCTATGTGGAAACAACTACAGCACACTCAGAGAATTGACTACACCCTGAGAACAATCCTTGCCAAACCCATCCTCAAATATGGAAAGCACTAATAGGCAGAGTGCCTTCCAAAGACCGAGTTCTCTGAATTACTCCAAGCATACAATATTTCTAAAATAAAATTGCCAGGATAAAGTTATGATTCATAAATTTCACTAAAGCCTCCCATGAAACGTATCTACTACCTCTATCACTGTTACAAAGAAGAACGTAGAAAAACACTTCTTACATATGCGCCATAAAAAGAACTAAGAATTACCTGGAATCTTACAAGAATCTTTTCACCCTCTCAGATTTCATGGTTAGCAGTCTCTGTTTCAGATCAAACCATTCACATGCATATAAATGTTCTTCAAAATAGCGGCACCTCAGGCATCGGCCCTCAGCTGCCCAGCAACCCAAGTCCTCTGAAACAGCCATGATGAAACTAGAAATTTAAGTGTCTGCATATGTGAGCAGAATCCCAAATAGAAAGGCCTCCATCACGAAGAGTGAGGAAGAAGAAATGTGTTTTTTAGAAAGATCTTCTCAGAAATTGACAATTGATGGTAAACAACTAAAAGTAGATGTAATTGATTTAAAAGTAGAGGTAGCAGAAGCAGAAATACAGATGGGGTGGTCAAAAAAGGCACATCCCACCCCCTGGAGTTTTGAAAATCAAAGATGGAAACCAAGACCTTGGGGAGAGGAATCAGGAAGAAACATATGAGACTGACGGTTCATGGGCTCATGAACTTTCACAGACATGAAGCATTAGACGTCATCAGCAAACGGCTCTTTACAGTCTGTTGCACGTTTCAAATCCTTTTAAATGGTCAGAAGAAAACCAGATATGTTCTCCTTTTAAGAATCCCTTTGTACCAGGCCAAGCCTGGGTTGTTAAAGCAATGAGCAATGTTGTATTCTTTGAGCACTGATAAAGTGGGAGAGGGACCAGTGGGACAGGGTTCGGCGGAGTGACAAGAGGAATTTGGTGGCCAAGAGGAATATTTTTACAATTGAGAGACACAGCTAATCAGGATCCACAGACAGCTAGAGGGAAGACCAAAGATGAACTTTCCTCTGATTTTCTCTTTGCAGAGCATAAAAGAAATATAGATTTCCTGCAGGAAACAGAAGATGAATGATATCAATAGCCACTGTCTGACCCAGAGGAATCCAGTTTTTTCAAAAGCAGCCTGGGCAACAGCTAACAGCAGCGTAGCAGCGAATTATTGAAAATAATTTCAAAGAGCTACTATGGTCCACAGTTCTTTATCCACAATTCCAAAATCCCAAAGCCCTGAAAGACCAAAAATATGTAAGATTGGTGAACGCTCAATTCGTGACAAAATCTGACCTGATCGGACTTGAAACTGTGTATTGTCTTTATTTCTTCAACATGAACATTCAAGTTTCCTTACCGAAACTAACAACAACAATAATAATAATGTTTGAAATGGGGTGCTGCTACTGGAGATGCACTGTATACATTTTTTTAAATCTGGAAAATTCTGAAATATGAAATGTATTTGGTCCCAAGAATTTCCTGTAAGTTCCCATGGATCTGTGATGGGAAAATTACTTTAAGCAGCCAATAAGAATATACAAAAACAGCTTTTAACTTTTACCTAGCTTCTTTCATTCAAACCAACATTTTAAAAACACTCACTATGCCCTTGATACTAGGCTAGATGTGTTTATTCCCAAAAGGCCTCTAAATTTGGTGTTTGTCTTATATGTAAAACAAAGTCATGAATAAGAATCAATATCACTGCTTAAATCGCTAACAGAGTTCCATGTTCATACAAAAGGAAAGAAAGAGAGAGGGGAAAGGGAACCCTATATCATATGTGTAGGGTTAGCGAATGCGGTAAAAAGAAAAAATATTCATTAAAAAAAAGTCTGAGTTGGCTCGGCACCTGTAGCACAGTAGTTATGGCGCCAGCCACAGGTACCGAGGCTGGCAGGTTCGAACTCAGCCCAGGCCTGCTAAACAACAATGACAACTGCAACAAAAAATAGCCGGGTGTTGTGGCGGGCTTCTATAGTCCCAGCTACTTGGGAGGCTGAGGCAAGAGAATTGCTTAAGCCCAAGAGTTGGAGGTTGCTGTGAGCTGTGACGCCACAGCACTCCACCCAGGGTGACATGGTAAGACTGACTTAAAAAAAAACTGAGTTGGCTCCAAGGCTGGCAGGTTCAAACCCAGCCCGGGCCAGCTAAACAACAATGACAACTGCAACAAGAAAAAATAGCCAGGTGTTGTGGCGGGTACCTGTAGTCCCAGCTACTTGGGAGGCTGAGGCAAAAGAATCACTTAAGCCCAAGAGTTGGATGTTGCTGTAAGCTGTGACACCACAGCACTCTACAGAGGGTGACATAGTGAGACTGTCTCAAAAAAAAAAAGTCTGAGCTAATCATATCAAAACAGGAGGAAGAGGGGCAGGAGAAAGGGGACCACACTGATGGTAACAATCTACCCTAATTATTCTGAGGCTTAGAATATCACACAGAGGGCCAGAATAATACACTGACTGGGCCTGCTGACCTGAAACACCACTGGGATGCCCTGTGTTGGGTTTTTTCCCACCTCTCCTCCCCACTCTCTCCACCAACCTACTCCAATTCTTCCCCATGTTAGACACTTAACTTCACCCAGACCCCATGCCTTTTCAGCCCTTTGGCTGAAAATTTAACTTCTCAATTCTCAGCCCTCCCCTAGAGACTTCTCCTAGATTGGGACGATCATAGCAACCTCCGAAATCTATGGAAATGTATCGGCTTATAGGACTTTTATCCCCCATTCTCCACACTCCCAAGCTGTAAGCTTTGAAAAGGCAGGGACTTTGGAGGTGTTTGCCTAACACAGTCTTATACTTAATTTAACGTGTCAAAATTCAAAGATTCACATTAGCTGTTTAAAGTAGTCTCACCAAGTACAGGTCCACAGACCTTTACTTGAAACTCCCAGGGTGAGATATAGTTCATATTTCAGAATGTTCCAGACTTTAGAACGTTAATACAGTGCACATAACCTCTGTGTGGATATGCTGGCCTGCTCTATCACTCTGCAGTTCTGCTGGCTCATGGCAGAAAAACGTGGGGGATGTAAAATGGGAGAGAGCAACCCCCTTCTCCAGCAAAGCAGACATCAAAGGAACACTGAACTCATACTAAATACAGAGTCTAGGAGCTGCATTGAAGCAGTAACGACCATGGTACCACCCATGACATTGACAACCACCAGCCACTCCTGAGTGTACATAATGTACCAGGCATTGTGGGAAGCACTTTGTGTTCCAACTCATTTAAGGCTCACATCATCCTAAACGTAGATACAGTCTTATTCCCATTTTATGGATAAAGAAACTGAGGCACAGAAAGGCAAAATAATTTTGTGAACTTAGTTTACCAGACATCATGGACTCACAGCATGATATTGAATAAAAAGTAATGGGATCAAAAAAATAATAGTAATAATAAAAGGGCGGTGCCTAAGGCTCAAAGGAGTAGGGCGCCGGCCCCATATGCCAGAGATGGTGGTTTCAAACCCAGCCCTGGCCAAAAACCGCAAAGAAAAAGAAAAAAAAAAAAAAGTAATGGGATTAATGAATTACCATATTTTACTGTGTAAAAGGCACTCCCATGTATAATGCACTGCCACATTTTTTGCCCAAACTTTCTGGAAAAAATGTCCTTCAAGAAAGTGGCTATCTCTTGTTTAGGAGTAACCCATCTGAGGAGGGCTAATGCTCCCCTAATAAACATGCCGATCGCACCACCCTGTGAAGCTGCCCCCTCGGCTCTCCCAGAGCTCCTCCCTCCCTGCTGGGTGGGGGCCACAGCAGAGATGGCCACGTTCCTAGCCAGCAGGGCCAGAGCCCACGGCCGCGCAGCCGCAGGCAGCCAGGCAGGTCCCTGGGGCCTGCATGGGATTCCCGATCCCCTCCACGGGGCAGCCCTCGGGCTTCAGGCCTCAGTGCCCCCCACCCCCACACGGCTGCAGACACCGCGCCAGCCCAGCCGCCACCCTCTCCTCTGATCACAGCACTCAGCTGAGGCCACTGCAGCCACATCCACAGGATCCTGGACCCTCCTGGACTGGAGCCCCACGCACCCACTGACCCAAGCAGGAGGAGAGGTGGCCCCGCGCACAGCAGCCTCACCCGTGTACAATGCACACCCTATTTGTCCCTCAAAACTTTAGGCAAAGAAATATACGTTAGACACAGCCAAGTATGCTAACTACTACTCACTCCCCAATCTAGAGATAGACTAATGAGAAGAAAAATGAAGCGCAGTGGGAAGAACATGAACTGGCTTTGAATCCCGGTCCTCCCATTATATAAATACATGGCCAAGAGGACAGAATTTGAGTCCTGTGATTCTTCCCCTTCCCACAGTCAAAAGAGGGTGACTGCCACCCACCTCACTGGGCTATGAGGACAGCCGTGGATGTGCGGTCAGTCACTCGGTCCAATGTTTAATTTTTAAAAATATGTTTAAAGTACACTTATATGCAAGTTGCTGTATATGTTTCATTTAATTCTAGCAAAAATTGAATAATAGAGACTCTCATTAATTTTATTATTGATATGAGGAAACTGAGGCTTAGAGGGAATAAGTACTTTTTCAAGGTCACAGAGCAGTTCTTTTTGTTTTCCCAACTAAGGCCCAGTTTATTTTTTTTTTTTTATTGAGACAGAGCCTCAAGCTGTCACCCTGGATAGAGTGCCATGACATCACAGCTCACAGTTTTTTTTTTTTTTAAGTGGCATTCCTTCCAGCTATAAGCACAAGTCTAAAAGCATTTATTTATCTCTCTATTCAAGTCACAAACTACTAGTATTCTCAACTATAAATTACTAAGGGCAAAAGAGAAAATAAAAACCTCAAGAACAATAAATTTCAAATATCTAAAAGTACCACATGGAATATCTCCCTGGCTCTCCCCTTGACAAACCGGGAACATATTCCAAGAGAATAGAGAACTTACCTGGAATCCTGATGAAAGACCAGCCATTCTGAGGCCTGATGCTCCACAGTCCTCCAACTGGTTCTGGGAAGAACTGGGATTGCCGAGTTAGCCAGTCTGCAGCCAATTCAGGGGCCCCATTCAATAAACACTGCTTGGCTGCCAGATTCCCTCCTTCCTTCAGAACTCGTCGTTCATATTCTGCACTTCGGTCATTGCAATACGAGTCCAATGGCACTGCGGTAACCTACAGTGAAACATTCACATGAGATGGCTCTTTTATATTGTCCGTACGTACTAAGCCCTTTGGGCACCTCGACTTTGACTAATATGGATAATTCTTAGGGTAATCGTTTCAAATATCCTGTTTTGACAAATTAAATTTCCCTGGCAGCTGATGCAGTGAGCTTCTCCCAGGAAAGTGTTAATATCGTCTAACATGAACCTGTAAACAAAATAAAGATCCAAAGAGAGCCGAACTTTGCAGATAAATCAAGACACTGGGTCAGTAATAATTCTACTATACACATATACAGAGTGGCCATAAAGTTTGTGTTCAATTGTAAATAGTGTGCAATTAAAAACTGCACATTAACTTTTTGGCCACCCTGTATTATCTGACCGCTCTGCCACCTCCTTTCATTGGTAAATATTATTCTTGGCAAAGTTCTATAGCCCCACACATACAGTAATGACAAAAAGGGAGCTGGAGCTACTTAGATGTCATTAAGGAACTAAAGAGTATTGGCCTGGTGCATTTGAAGCTATCTTTAACGCTTTTGAGGCAAAACTCCAAAATATATCAAGACTTCTTTCTCCTCTTTTTTGACTAAGGTGCTGGTAAAACTAAAGGAAGATAAGGAAAAGTTTCTTTGCAGTCTGTATGCTGGGAAAAGTAGAGTTGAGAGGATAGGAGATGGGAGGGAAGCAATTGCCAAAGAGTAGCATGGTTAGGACAGAGGCTTTATACAAATTCTTATCTTGACACAGGTACAACCCAATAACACTAAATGCTGCCTTTCCTATGGAGAAGGGGCTCCTGCAAATTCAGAAGTACAGGTTTCATTCTCAGTTACCTGGATCTATTCCCACTCTAGTAAATAGCTGTGTATTCAAATGGCTATGAAATAAACTATTAAGAAGCTCATGGAACTAAAACTGATTTGTGCACTTAAAAATTAAAAAAAAAAAAACTCATGGAAGATGAGGTAGACAAGGCTACCATTTTGTTAAAATGTGGAGGCTATGATTATCTGCCAAGCCTAGGTTGATAAAAATGCTAAAAGACCATAACAAGCTGAGTATCCCCAATCCAAACATCCAAAATCCAAAATGTTCCAAAATTTTTGAGTGCCTTCATGACACTCAAAGGGAATGCTTATAGGGGCATTGTGAAATTTGGATTTTTGAACCCACCACCTCCGGTATATGGGGCCAGCGCCCTACTCCTTTGAGCCACAGGCGCCGCCCAATTTTTTTTTGAGACAGTCTTCACTTTATCACTCTCGGTAGAGTGCTGTGGAGTCACAGCTCACAGCAACCTCCAACTCCTGGGCTTAGGCGATTCTTTTGCCTCAGCCTCCCGAGTAGCTGGGACTATAGGCGCCTGCCACAACGCCCAGCTATTTTTTTTTGTTTGTTTTTTTGTAGAGACAAGAGTCTTACTTTATCGCCCTCAGTAGAGTGCCGTGGCATCACACAGCTCACAGCAACCTCCAACTGCTGAGCTTAGGTGATTCTCTTGCCTCAGCCTCCCGAGTAGCTGGGACTACAGGCACTGGCCACAACGCCCGGCTATGCCCAGCTGTTTTTTGATGCAGTTTGGCCGGTGCTGGGTTTGAACCCTCCACCCTTGGTATATGGGGCTGGTGCCCTACTTATTGAGCCACAGGTGCCACCCTTGAAATTTGAATTTTTGGATAAGAGATGCTCATCAGGTATCAGCAGCAGATTGCTTAGGAGTATACTAGAGCTAGACTTAAAAGCTGAGGAGAAACTGAGCACAAGAAGCAAGAGTTGAGATATGAGAGATCAGAACATAAAACATTGGTTGGACTTAGCACGGAAGTTCAATTATTGCTTGGAAGTTAGGCATCTAGGAAACTCTAGCTTGCTATGTTTTAACTTTTCTTCTTTTGTGTCAACCAATCTTTAGGGCACTAGGCTGTCAAGTTTTAGTATGCATAAGGGCCTCCTTTGAAGCAGATCAAAAGTACAAATCTTGATTCAGAAGGGCTGAAGGAGTCAATAGATGTGTGTACACACACACACACACACACACACACACACACACACACATAGTTTTTTTGAGACAGAGCCTCAAGCTGTTGCCCTGGGTGGAGTACCATGGCATCACAGCTCACAGCAACTTCCAACTCCTGGCTTAAGCGATTCTCTTGCCTCAGCCTCCCAAGTAGCTAGGACTACAGGCTTCCGCCACAACGCATGGCTATTTTTAGGTTGTAGTTGTCATTGATGTTTGGCAGGCCCAGGCTGGATTTGAACCCACCAGCTCTGGTGTATGTGGTTGGAGCCTTAACTGCTTGAGCTACAGGTGCTGAGTCAATACATGTATATTTTTAACAAGCATCCCAGCCATCTTTAGCCAAGCATTGAAAATACTGCCTTAGAGAATATGAAAAGCCAGCTAGCTGACCAAGGGGCTGCAGGTGCCTCCCCTGAGTACAAGAGTGTTCCAAGGTCACAAGAAAGAACATCATTTACCAATAACCAAAGAATAAATAAACTACTCTGGCTTGCACATGAAGCTGAAGTGAGTTTACTAGGGAGCAGTGCCATCTATGGTCCAGATGGAAAACTACAGAGGGGCACAGCACACAGGGCCGGAGGTCAAAACCCACAGTGTTCACCACAGAAATCAGTTTATGCAGATAGTATAAGGAGCTCATACCATCTTTGCTTTCTTTTTTTTTTTTTTTTTGAGATAGAGCCTCAAGCTGTCGCCCTGGGTAGAGTACTGTGGCATCACAGCTTACAACAACATCCAACTTCTGGACTCAAGTGACTCTCCTGCCTGTGCCTCCCAACTAGCTGGGACAACAGGCGCCTGCCGCAATGCTTGTCTATTTTTTTGGTTGCAGTTGTCATTGTTGTTTGGCAGGCCCGGGCTGGATTCGAAACCACCAGCTCAGGTGTATGTGGCTGGCGCCTTAGCCGCTTGAGCCACAGGCACCAAGCTACCATCTTTGTTTTCTTGCTTTCAGCTTACTCATTTTTCCCACTGAAGCTTGAGGACAGGAAAATAAATACTTAAAGACAATGCAGGGGATAAAAACTGGGTCTCTCCTTACTATGGCTTGTACTGGCAGTACCCCAGTAGGTCCTGGGCCAGAGTAGACAATTCTCATGTAGGAAATGTGCCCGAGATCCTCAGAATTAATAGCAGCTATATTGGCTTGGTGCTCATAGCTCAATGGTTAGGGTGCCAGCCACATACACTAGGGCTGGTGGGTTCAAACCTGGCCTGTGCCTGTTAAAAAACAATGACAAGTGCAACAAAAAATAGCTGGCGATGTGGTAGGTGCCTGTAGTCCCAGCTACTTGGGAGACTAAGGCAAGAGAATCGTTTAAGCCCAAGATTTTGAGGCTGCTATGAGCTGTGATGCCACAGCACTCTACTGAGGGTGATGTAGTGAGACTCTGTCTCCAAAAAAAAAACAAAACCAGCTATACTTCTATAGAAACAGTTAAATAAGTAGTGGTATGGATTATAGAAGTACAAGCAGGTCTGTATACTGAAACAGCATGCATAATTTTGGCTGCAGGCATCAATGTTATTTGGCGGGCAGGGGCTGGATTCGAACCCGCCAGCTTAGGTGTATGGGGCTGGCGCCTTAGCTGCTTGAGCCACAGGCACCAAGCCAGAATTACACTTTTTTTTTTGGCAGTATTTGGCCAGGGCCAGGCTTGAACCCACCACATCTGGTATATGGGGCCGGTGCCCTACTCCTTGAGACACAGGCACCACCCAGCATGCATAATTTTGAAGTGTAAAGCATATTGTCTTTTCTTTTTCTTATTTTTTTTAATAGTGTTGTAGCATCATAGCTCACAACAACCTCAAACTCTCAAGCTCAAGTGATTCTCTTGTCTCAGTCTCCAGAGTAGCTGGGACTACAGGAGCCCACCATAACACCCAGTTAGTTTTTAAAGATGGGGTCGTGCTCTTGCTCAAGCTGGTCTCAAACTCCTGACCTCAGCTCAGCACCTGTGGCTCAGCGGTTAGGGGGCCAGACACATACACTGGAGCTTAGTAGGTTCGAACCCAGCCTGGGCCTGCCAAACAACAATGACAACTACAACCAAAAAATGCTGGGCATTGTAGCGGGCGCCTGTAGTCCCCGCTACTTGGGAGGCTGAGGCAAGAGAATAGCGTAAGCCCAAGAGCGTGAGGTTGCTGTGAGCTGTGAAGACATAGCACTCTACTGAAGGCAACATACTGAGACTCTGTTTCAAAAAAAAAAAAAAAAAAAGCAAAACAAAAACTTCTGACCTCAAGCAATCTGCCCCAGAGTCTCGGTCTAGTCCCAGAGTGCTAGGCATGAGCTACCACCTCTGACCTCACATTAAGTCTTTTCTTTTTCTTTCTTTCTTTTTTTTTTTAAAGAGACAAAGTCTCACTTTATCGCCCTCAGTAGAGCACTATGGTGTCAGAGCTCACAGCAACCTCCAAGTCCTGGGCTTAAGTGATTCTCTTAACTCAGCCTCCCACGCAGCTGGGACTACAGATGCCCACTAGAACGCCCAGCTATTTTTTTGTTGCAGTTTGGCCGGGGAGGGGTTCGAACCTGCTACCCTTGGAATATGGGGCCGGTGCCATACCCACTGAACCACCCACTCATTAAGATTTTCTAATGGGACACTCATACGAGCCAATTTTATGCTCTTTAACTGCTTTGATTTGGGTCGGGGAGCTGAGGGGAGAAAAGATTAATAAGGACTTTGAGCTCAAATTCTCAAGAAGAAAAGTAAAAAACTAGAAACTCGACATGAAGGAATAAAGGGAGAACAGTGACATAAAGAGCATGTTTTTTTTTTTTGCAGTTTTTGGCCAGGCTGGGTTTGAACTGCCACCTCTGGCATATGGGGCTGGTGCCTTACTCCTTTGAGCCACAGACGCCGCTAGAGCACGTTTTTTTGTTGTTGTTGTTTGTTTGTTTGTTTGTTTGTTTGCCTAGGCCTCATTTCTAGTCACGCTTATAGTTTGTAAACAAAACAAATTTTTCCAGTTATAAACTTTCACCTATTTTCCAATTTTCATTTTGCTAACATTCTTCCTAGTCCAGGGCTAAATAATGGGAGGTTTGCAAGACATGGTTCTTAGCGAAACATTTTTTAATGTTTTGATAAGCTATTCTGGCCAGGAGCCCTGGATCAAGATATATGCAAAAATCACAGAATGCCATGTTGTAAGTACGTAAGCAGTGTACTCATGAGGTCCAAGAGAGGGCAAAAAAAGGTCCATGTCTATTTAGAATAAGTCCTGTTTTCTAAGTCAGCTCTATCCTAGACAGTCTCCACCCATTCTGCTAACTCCAAGTGGCTTTCCTGATTGCTTTTAGAAGCAGGGGGAGATGAAGCAGGACATACTGTTTCTTCCTCCCCTTCTTCCTCCCCACAGATGGAAATGCATACTCCCTCTAGTCCCTCATGAGCTAGTCACTTCTTGCTTCATTAACCTCAGAAACTAGAGTACTTTCAGGGGTTGCCTCCTCAAATATTCAGTGTGTTCTTCTGGAGGACATGTATCTTCCTGTTCTAGTTCTAAGAAGCATAACTGCTCTACGCGCTGCAGTATGTTGATAAAATGAATTCCCAGGATCTTAGTTTATTAACTCTGTAGAATTATTTCCTCAGCCAATGATAAAACAATTCCTACAATTCTTTCCTGCCACTAAGGAAGTTCTTTCTAAATTGACCGTAAATTTTTATAGCACGTGCCAGGGAAATGAATTTGTGTTAACTTAGGGGTATGATCAAGGGTTCAAAAGAAATCAGTTTCTCTCTACCACAGATGGGTTAGAAATCCATATAAGAGGGCAGCGCCTGTGGCTCATCGAGTAGGGCGCCGGCCCCATATATCGAAGGTGGCGGGTTCAAACCCGGCCTCGGCTAAACTGCAAAACAGAAAAATAGCCAGGCATTGTGACGGGCGCCTGTAGTCCCAGCAACTCAGGAGGCTGAGGCAAGAGAATCACCTAAGCCTAGGAGTTGGAGGTTGCTGTGAGCTGTGTGATGCCACAGCACTCTACCAAGGGCGATAAAGTAAGACTCTGTCTCTACAAAAAAAAAAAAAAAAAAAAAAAAGGCTCGGTGCCTGTGGCTCAAGCAGCTAAGGCGCCAGCCACGTACACCTGAGCTGGCGGGTTCGAATCCAGCCCGGGCCCGCCAAACAACAATGACAGCTGCCACCAAAACATGGCCGGGCGTTGTGGCGGGCACCTGTA
>CAUYRH010145307.1:0-49141 GCA_963574655.1 Perodicticus potto
GTTGTGGCGGGTGCCTATAGTCCCAGCTACTTGGGAGGCGGAGGCAAGAGACTCGCTTGAGCCCAGGAATTGGAGGTTGCTGTGAGCTGTGATGCCACAGCACTCTATCCAGGGTGACAGCTTGAGGCTCTGTCTCAAAAAAAAATCTAAAGGATTGGTCTCTTTTTCTAAAGAAATGTAAATTAAAACTAACTCAAGGTACCATTACATTTCTTTGAAATACTACTGGACTGCCAGGAAACCAAGGCCACATAAATTGCTGACAGTGTTGTAAATTAGTTCAACCTTTCTACATTACAATTTGGCTTGAAATTGTATCCTCTGACTCCATGAGCCCATTTTGAGAGTAAGAATCCAAGGAAACAATCCAGAAGAAAGAGGTATCTGAGCAAGGGTCCTCAGATTTATAAAGGTAACTTTTATGATAGGTTAAAAAAAAAAAAGGAATAAAGATTGCACAAACTATGGCTGTTGATGCATGGAATACTATACTGTGATATTAAAATAACAAATACATAAATGAGTAGATACAAAATATTCAATGCTATTCAATTCAAAGATCATATTCTGTATGTCCTGATTGCAACTATAAACATCTACATCTGGGACGGCACCTGTGGCTCCAAGGAGTAGGGCGCCGGCCCCCGTATGCTGGAGGTGGTGGGTTCAAACCCAGCCCCGGCCAAAAAACTGCAAAAAAAAAAAAAAGGATACATCTGTATACCAACACAAACGGGTGTGAATTTAGAGTAAAATATAGTTTTACATTTAATGGATTTTCTTTTCCATAGAGTATATTAAAATAAATTTTAATGTTGGCTTATTTGTGGGTTTTAGTAAGTTAGTGTTATATTATTGCTATTTTGGGCAGCGCCTGTGGCTCAGTGAGTAGGGCGCCAGCCCCATATGCCGGAGGTGGCGGGTTCAAACCCAGCCCTGGCCAAAAATTGCAAAAAAAAAAATAGCCGGGAGTTGTGGCAGGTGCCTATATTCCCAGCTACTTGGGAGACTGAGGCAAGAGAATTGCTTAAGCTCAAGAGTTTGAGGTTGCTGTGAGTGGTGATACTACAGCACTCTACCCAGGGTGACAGTTTGAGACTCTGTCTCAAAAAAAAAAAAAAAAAAAATATTATTGCTATTTTTGTTGAACTCAAGACTCACTAAAAAAAAAATAATTCTCCAGCTTTGGCATTTAGAGACACTTTATTAATTATTGCACTGGAAGTAAAAAGACAAGATTCTACATTTGGCCAGTTTCCCACTTATAACTCAAATTTCACCTGCATCTCATTTTTTCCAAGGGAAAACAGAGGAAAATAATGCAACAATATTTACAAATTGACAGTGAGCACCTCCTAGACAGGTGCTAAGCAAATAACAAATATCAGAACTACAAAAAAAAAAAAAAAAAAAAAAGCCTGTGGCTCAAGTGGCTAAGGCGCCAGCCACATACACCTGAGCTCGCAGGTTCGAATCCAGCCCAGGCCTGCCAAACAACGACAGCTGCAACCAAAAAATAGCTGGGCGCTGTGGCCGGGCGCCTATAGTCCCAGCTACTTGGGAGGCAGAGGCAAGAGAAACACTTGAGCCCAAGAGTTTGAGGTTGCTGTGAGCTATGATGCTACAGTACTCTACAGAGGGCAACAAAGTGAGACCCTGTCTCAAAAAAAAAAAAAAAAACAACCTGAAACAAAACCTCACAAAATACAAATTAAAAGAAAAAAGAAAAAACAACACCCACACTGAACATCTTGCACAAGTTACAAGTACTTTAATACTTCTGAGTTTCAATGTCTCCCTCCATGAATTGAAAGTGGTTGGGGGGTAGGGGGGGGCAGAGAAGAAAGGTGGGAGAAGAATAGGTAGGGGAAAAACAGACATGTGGTAGCTAAGAAAGCATCTCAGGTGATTCCGCTGGATGCTCTGATGAAGATCCCTTCAGTATCACATTTTGGGAAAAGAGGATAAATTAGTACAACTCCCTGGAAGGGGTGGTAATTTGGCTGCATGTCTGAAAATGAAAAATGTACACATATCCTTTGACCTAGCAATTCTTCTTCTAAAAGTATACTGTTCTAAGGGCGGCGCCAGTGGCTCAAAGGAGTAAGACGACGGCCCCATATGTGGGTTCAAACCCAGCCCCGGCCAAAAACTGCAGAAAAAAAACAAAAAACAATAAAAGTATACTGTTCTGACTCGGCGCCTGTGGCTCAACGGGCTAAGGCGCCAGCCACATACACCTGAGCTGGCGGGTTCGAATCCAGCCCAGGCCCACCAAACAACAATGATGGCTGCAACCAAAAAATGGCCGGGCGTTGTGGCGGGCGCCTATAGTCCCAGCTACTTGGGAGGCAGAGGCAGGAGACTTGCTTGAGCCCAGGAATTGGAGGTTGCTGTGAGCTGTGATGGATATAGTCTGTGATGGCTTTTCTTTTCTTTTTCTTTTTTTTTTTCTTTTTGAGACAGAGACTCAAGCTGTCACCTGGATAGATAGAGTGCTGTAGCATCACAGCTCACAGCAACCTCCGGTTCCTGGGATCAAGCGAGTCTCCTGCCTCTGCCTCCCAAGTAGCTGGGACTACAGGCGCCCGCCACAAGGCCCAGCCATTTTTTGGTTGCAGCCATCACTGTTGTTTGGTGGACCCGGGCTGGATTCGAACCTGTCAGCTCAGGTGTACGTGGCTGGCGCCTTAGCCCGTTGAGCCACAGGCCCCGAGCCTGTTCTGATAATTTTACAAATGACCATATAACAAAGTATGTCAAGGACATTCATTGTATTGCTATGACAGAAAAACCTGGAAACAAATGTTTAACTCAAAGACTAGTTACAAATTATGGTACAGCCATACAAGGAAATAAGTAAAAAAATGTCAATACAAAGAATCAAATAACTCTATATATACATATATAGATAGATACAAAATAATTTCCTAAATATGGTAAGTAAAAAAGTAAGGTGTAGGGTGGCGCTTGTGGCTCAGCAAGTAGGGCTCTGGCCCCACATACCAAGGGTGGCAGATTCAAACCCGACCCCAGAACTGCAAAACAAAAAAATAGCCAGGCGTTGAGGCGGGTGCCCGTAGTCCCAGCTACTCGGGACTGAGGCAAGAGAATCACCTAAGCCCAGGAGTTGGAGATTGCTGTGAGCTATGTGATGCCACAGCACTCTATAGAGGGCAATAAACTAAGATTCTGTCTCTACCAAAAATTAAAAAAAAAAAAGTAAGGTATAGCAGGTATGTACCATGGTGGGAAAAGTATGGTTAAGCAGGCATATGCTAATAAAGAAACAGTGTCTAGAAACTTCAGCAATCACTGGGGAGGTTAGGGGGAGAGGAAACTCAGAGTCAAGGTAGGAGGGAGGGAGACTTATTTTTCTCCATATGCCCTTTTTTATATTGCTGGAACTAAATTCTCTGATATGCATATCTTTTCCCAAAACTGAGCAGGATTCTTTCTACACCTGCATCTGGGTCCAAAAGGCTGTGATCCTACCTCTGTGGGGCATGGCCAATGCCTTCTGAATTGCAGATGCATCTACATCTGGCCTCATGCTGCCCCCAAAAGACCTTTTCAAAGCCCAGTCAGTCCAATTCCCTTACCTCTTTTAAATCCTCCAGTAGCTCTCCACTACCCAAACAAACCCTTCTAGCTGACATTGACCTCATCTTCTACCCTTACCCAATCCAGCTATGTTTAACTGCTTCCCTGTTGTTCAAGGACAGGGTTCCTTCCACCTCCAAGTTTGCTTGTGCTGCTCTCTCTTTCCTGTGTGTTGCAGTCCACCTCACACAAACTCCCATGCATCCTTCATGACCCAAAGGGCCCTTCCAGGAAAGCTTTCCTAGACCACCCAGGAGGGAGTATTCCTTGCACAGCCTTGAAGAAGCTCTGGAAACAGACTGCCAGAATTCAAATGCCAAGTATTCCCTCATCTCCCTACTGTACAGCCTCAGGTTCTGACCCTGTAGATCAGAAATAAAACTCTACATGACTATTGAAAAGATTAAATGAAGAGAATTCATGAAAAGCATTTTTCATATAGCCTGTCACAAGGCAAAGAAGAGACAATGGCTATTATTACTATTTCACCACACCTGAGATGTCTTGAAGGTAAGGAGGTGACTTCCTCACTTTTATTTTGGACCCCAAGCATGTCACGGGGCAAACGGAAGGCACATGAATGTACTTAAGTCAGAATGTTGCCTTTTATGATTCTGTATTTCACCCAGATAATACATAAGTGGCTGAAAGGTACCAGAGAACAGCCCCCTTGATCCAACTATGCCTTACAATGCACACATCAGCCAGCTACTTAGGGGCAGACAGAGGTAAAAAGAGATGAAGGGACTTTTAGCCTTTGAAGGGACAGTAGCAGACCGGAGGCCAGTGAGACATGTGACCTACCAGTTCCTGCCTATTGACTACTTATGGGAGCTAGGTAAAATGGAAATGGGGGAGAGAGGGAATCAGAAGTACTAAAAGTACTGGACAGGCACTCCAAACAGGCCTTCATGAAGCCAAAAATTCTCTTGGGAAGTGGATAAATGGAAGTAAACAAAATAAAGCATAAGGAAGAGATTGGAAAGGGCTTGCAAGACAACTAACTGGGAAGAATTCTTCCAGCTTGGGGATGGAAAGGTGAATAAGACACAGCTCCTACCCTCAAGAAGCTTCTCAATGAGATGAGCTTTAAAGGAAGAGGTGGAGCATGGCAGGTAAAAGTAGAGCGAAAAGGGAACTACATAAAGGAAAAACATCCCAACATATGAAGAGACAGTCAAGTAGCTCTCAATAACTAGGAAGGGGGATGAAGGGAATTAAAAAATTAATTAAAAGATTAGGCTAAAAGAAAAAAAGAGTAAGTTGAGGCAAGGTTTCAAGGCCCTTGCATGACCTGATAAGGCATTTTAGGCTTCATTCATCTCATGGGAAAAGGAAAGCAAGGAAGTTTTAAGTAAACAAGTGACAGCATCGGATCTGTGTTTTTAAAAGGAGTGGCTGAGCAGGAAGATGTTCTCCCTATCCTAGTAAGTCCTCTTGCCCACTATCTTCTGGTTTCTCCAGCTGTCTCAAAGCTTGCAGGTGGCAAGTGAAGTGATCTCCAGGGAGATGCAACTGGTTTCAGAGCCAGAATCCCTACCCTGGGCAAAGGCTTCTGAAGGCGTTCACCCTGACTAAGAAGAAGGTTTTAAACATTCTTTTCTTATCCTACAAATATCATCACTAATCTCAAAAAAAAAAAAAAAAAAAAAAACCCCAAAAACCTCAACACTGGGAGTGTTCTGCTATTATTATTCTTACCTTCAGAAAATACAATTAGAGCACAGTGGTTACGGCACCAGCCACATACACTGAGGCTGGTGGGTTCGAACCCAGCCCAGGCCAGCTAAACAACAATGACAACTGCAACAAAAAAATAGCCGGGCTTGTGGCAGGCGTCTGTAGTCCCAGCTACTTCGGAGGCTGAGGCAAGGGACTGGCTTAAGCCCAAGAGTTTGAGGTTGCTGTGAGCGGTGACGCGACAGCACTCTACCCAGGACAACATTAAAAAAAAAAAGAAAGAAAGAAAATATAATTAGGAACTAATTAAAAAAAAAAAAAGCTATATTTACCGAAAGCAAAAACATTCCCAATTGACTCATGTTGAATTCTGGGCAGCTCTGAGCCCCTATTTCCCTTCTTAGCCTCAACGGTTGGGAGTGGGCGTCAAAGAGAGCGGCCCAGGAGACCGGCCGGGGGTAGGGGGAGAGACCATTAGGGAAAGGAAAGTTGGTCACTGCAAGAGCATTTTCTCATGCCAGGAATTTTCCTCTTTCCTCCCATTAGATGGACGTGAGCGAATTCTGTTGTCGCTGTTCTAAGTTTCTTCTTTCAGAATGAACTATGGCAGCGCTCCGGCCTGGTCTCAGGAGGACGCACGCAAAGTTCCTGGACAGTCAAGATGGGCCAGCGCCGGGTCCGGCACGTTTCCGGGGTCCCCAGCCCCGCTGCGGACCGCACAGGGATGCAAGATCCCACTACAGAAGCCTGATGGGTTCTACCCGGGCAGGAGGGCTCTGGGCGCCGGCCGAGGAGCCCTCCCATCCGCGCGCGGAAGCCGCCCCACCTCCAGAGCTCACACGGGCGGCGGCGGCCGCGAACACTCACCGAGTCCGGCGTCGGGCGGGACCGCAGGGAACGAGAACAGCGGCTCCGCCTCGGTTCCGCGGCGGCGTCTCGGCCCGCCACTGGCCCTCAGGGCCGCCGCCAGGCCCGCGGCCCAAAGCCCCGCGGCGGCGGCGGCGGCCTTGCCTCCATGGTAAAGGGAAGAGGCTGAGGGGCTTAATGGGTTGGCTGTGGCGATGGCGGCAAGGGCCCGGGGTCCGAACTCGATCGCGCGCGCGGGTCTCTGTCAGCTCTGCACTCGCCGCAGCCTCACTCCCAACCCGGCCTTGGCTGTAAGGCGTGTACTCATTGGCCGTTCAGAGGCAGGCGCTGGTTGGTCGACACCGAAAGGGCGTCTCCAGACCTCGTGGGCCACGCCCTTGCACGCTTCCGAGAGCTCACCCTCCCGCCTGGGGTACACACCCGGGTCTCACTGTCTCAGGGATGGCCAAGGCAGGATTAGCACCGCAACGCCCCATTTCTCCGGGAAGCTGGACTCCGGCAGGACTGGCCAATCGTGCACCAGTGCTTTCTGTCTCTCTACACTCCCAGGCTCCTGGACTAGAGCCTTCTTCCTAGTTTATAGATGCGAAAAGTGAGTCCAGGATCAAGCTACACCAATGTCTGGCCACCAGGCAACCTGGAACTCGAAAGCCATCTTTCCATCTCACACCAAACATGATCCATTGGGCTTTTTTTTCCCCCACTCACTCTCTGCCCCCAGTTGCTGCAAGGTATTTAAAGGACGACTGAGGTACCAGGTACCTCACTGGGAAGAGAGGGGACCTGCCAAAGTCCCTAGAATAGGCCTGGCCCCGTGGGTGCCGTCTACCATCAAGTTAGGCCACGTCAACCCCACCCAAGCACTAGGGAAATCTCCCCCGCTTTCCAGATACGCGTACTGGGGCCTGGCTCGCCACGAAACTGGGTAGAAGCACAACACGTGATGCTCTACAGTGGGGTTGCCTTTTGCGATAGGCCTGACGCGGGAGAGGGTAGGCTCAAAGCGCAGAGAGGACGTTGAGTGAGTGCCCGAAAGGCTGCCCGACCCTCTTCCTGGCGCTCCCAGCACCGTGTCCAAAGAGTAGCGGTCCGAAGCAATTGGTCTGTGCTTTGGGCGTCAGCTGGTTCCCAGGCAGCGCACCTTGGATGCTGCAGGACGTGGGCGTCTGCGGCTGAAAGCTGATTACACAGTCGTGATGAGTGGCGAATGAGACGTTTGTCTCGGTTATGGCCCCAGCGAGTTCGCTCGGATGCTGGGGTGCCGTGCGGGGCGAGGGACTGAGGGACTGCAAGCTAAAGACAGATTGCAGAGCAGCGAGCAAACGGAGATTACAGAAAGGATCCTTTATCGAAGATCCAGGGTCTGCGATGCCTAGGATAGTTGGTGATGAGACTCTCCTCCAGGCCGGGCAGCCCCTGAGCTCTCCAGCCCACCCCGCGCTGGGCAGAGTCCCACATTCTGTGCGCCCGTTGGGGTCTGTAGTTGAGGGAACTCTTCATGGCTGACATTTCAGCACACAAGGAGCTCGCATCTGTTGCGGTTTCCACAGGGTTTGTGCCACTACCGTCTCCAGTCCCCACCATGGCCTGCTATGGGGTCGCCAATTTAGGACTCTATGCACTCTTGACCGAGCCTGGATGTATTGATGTATTTGTGGAATAAGTGCATCCATACAGACCAGAGCCGCATCCTGGGAATACGGGTTCAGGGTTCAGTGGGCCACCTTCGTGTCATGTTTTTTTGAGACAGAGTCTCACTATGTCGCACTATGTGCTTCATTCCACAGCAGGGAAGTCGCTCCTAGAGTGGTAGTTGTGACTCCCTTTCTACCTCTTATCAGGGCCAGCCCAGAGGTGTCAGTGCAACTGCCCAAGCAAGGTGCTTCTGACCATAGCCAGTCCAGCCCAAAGGTTCAGAAGCCACATGCCCAGCCTCTGGTCTGAGCCCAGGGGCAGCCAGTGAGAGCAGGTTCTTCCATACCACACATTCACATTTCTGGAGGAAATAAATCTATGGAATGAATAGAAAAGTGAAAAACTGGAACTCATGATGTGAAGAACACCTGAAAAATAATGACTTTGGGTGCAGGAGGCACCCAGGTAGCCAGGATGGCAGCGTTGTGCCCCAGGACCAAATTCCACCAGCTTACTTTTTGCCTTATCTACATTGAACCTATACCATTTTTAATGTTTCTTTTGGTTGATTTGTAGTTTATGTTACTATAAAAGAATTTGACATGCTACTTACATTTTCTAATATAATTAAAATAAGTAAGTGGGCTCGGCGCCTGTACTCAGTGGTTAGGGCACCAGCCACATACACTGGGGCTGGTGGGTTTCAACCCAGCCCGAGCCTGCTAAAACAAGGACAGCTACAACAAAAAATGTTGCTGGGTAGCCAGGCGTTGTGGCGGGCGCCCGTAGTCCTAGCTACCTGGGAGGGTGAGTCAAGAGAATCGCCTAATCTCAGGAGTTGGAGGTTGCTGTGAGTGGCACTCTACCAACGGCGATAAAGTGAGACTCTGTCTCTACAAAAAAAAAAAAAAAAAAAAAAAAATGTTGCTGGGTGTTTTGGCGGGCACCTGTAGTCCCAGCTACTTAGGAGGCTGAGGCAAGAGAACAAGTCCCAGAGTTTGAGGTTGCTGTGGGCTGTGACACCACTGCACTCTCCCAAGGGCGACATAGTGAGACTCTGTCTCAAAAAAAAAGCAAGTGTTCATCTTTGAGACCATCCGAAGGACACTACCAGATCTGACCACACTTGGGAAAATGCTGCTTTAGAGTGTAGTAGAGAACCCCAGGTTTCCAGTCCCAACATGCAGAGGTTGACCTGAGTCTCCCTCTGCTACTCTTCCTGGAAGCTCCCAGGACTGTACTTAGAATGAGACTTACAGCTTGGCAAGTAACTCATTCTCAAGAAATGCAAGTTCTTTACTTCTCCTTGAGAAAGCCACTCAAGGAGTGGTCACAGTATTTGTGGTGTTTGTGCAGAACTTCTAAGAATAGGCAGGTTCTTAGATGACCCACCATGGAGATTCTGGGTGAGAGGCTTCAGCTCAGCAACCATACAGATGCTGTATCCATTGGGATAGGACAGTCCCTTCCTCAGCTGCCTGCCTGTGCAGACCTTCCTAGCCTCCTATCCTACTTGACTCCTGGGGATGCTGGAGCTCCACACCTTCATCATCATCATCCCAAAATAAAGGGCTCTTTGAAAGAGGAGAGCTAAGAACTGAGAGGAGAGGGCAGGTTTCCTATGCCCAGGATGACCCTAGTGAGGGGCTGTAGCTATCCTGCTCCCAGTCCTGCTTTAGTCCCAGTCCAAAGGAATGTGTACACCTACAAGAAGGGACTTGTCAGCCACCTCATGGATGCCCCAACGGTCATAGGGTTCATGAGCAAAGGACTGAATCTGAGAACTGGAGGATGGGTATAAAGGACTCCTGTTTCTTAAGGCAAGTCACTTCCCCTCTTGGGGCCTCCTTTCCCCATCTAGTAAATGGAACAATGAGTCATTCTCTCAACAAATACTTATTGAGTGCAGACCATGTGCTGGACACAGCATGGAATAAGACAGAAGAGGCCTCTGCTTTCAGGAGCTTACATTCTGGATGGAGAGACAGACAATAAACAAACAAATGAGCAAGAACATTTCCTAAATGCTGTAATAAAATTAAAGCAAGGCAATAAGATAGAAAGTTGACATAAATGAGAGCCAAGTGTCTTTCCAGGCCATTGTTCAATCCCCAGGGTCATTTGCTAGAGCTTTGTTCCTAAAAGACACAGGACATGCAGCCCCTTTATCCTGATGTGTCTTATAGGAGCCTTTGCTTGACTTTCACTCCACAGTAACCACTTATACCCTAAATTAGAAAAAGAAATGTTTCTGGATTCTCTGCCTCCAGCCCCACAGTTCCGGTCCCAGTCCTAATCCTAGCCCCATGCATTGGACAAGATTTGGACCTACCCAGCTTTGTAGGTGTAGGCCGCCTGTACAAATTGTTCAGGGTAGGCTTTTCACACTAATTTCAATTGAGCAACCAAGGATTTGAAAAAACAAAATTCTAGTTTTGATTTTTCTTGGTGTGGTAATCAGAGAACCCGGGTTTCCAGTCCCACCATGCACTGGATGACCTGAGTCTCCTGCTGCTCTTCCTGGAACGTCCAGGAAGAGGTCTGTACACTATTTATAGATGTATAGACATTTGTCAAAACTAAATGTACAATTAAGATATGTGTATGTAGATTTTGTCTGAAAATTAAAAAATTGCAAAACAATAATCAGCTCTAATGAAATGCATTCTGAAGTATTTAGTATTGGTAAGTCTGCAACTTTAAAATGCATGAAAAATAAGATGCATTAATGGATAAGGAATGGATAAATGAACAGATGTTGTGATAAAGTATAGTAAAATGTTAATGATGGAATCCAGGTGGTACTTACATAGGTGTTCACAATAAAATTTCTTTTTAAGACAGAGTCTCAAGCTGTTACCTTGGGTAGAGTGCCATGGCATCATCATAGCTCACAGCAACCTCCAACTCTTTGGCTCAAGTGATCCTCTTTCCTCAGTTTTCCTATTTTTGGTAGAAATGGGGTCTCACTCTTGCTCAGGGTGGTCTTGAACTTGTGAGCTCAAACAATCCACCTACTTTGGCTTCCCAGAGTGCTAGGATTGCAGGTGTGAGCCACCATGACCAGCCCACACTGTAAAATTCTCTGAACTGGGCTGAAAGTTTTCGTAACATTGTAAGAAAAACCAGTGATTAACTTTATTAAAAAATACACAAACTGCTCTACATGCACACACTTTATAAGAAGTTGCAATCATTGTATAAATCTACCATTGTTAAAAGTTATTTTTTATCAGTGCTGAATTTAAAAAGTTATTTTTCATCTAATTCTACAGCTCCACATGTACGGTGTTTAATGTCTACACAGTAAATATGTTTTTTTTTTTTTTTGAGACAGAGCCTCAAGCTGTCACCCTGGATAGAGTGCTGTGGCATCACAGTTCATAGCAACCTTCAATTCCTGGGCTCAAGCGAGTCTCCTGCCTCTGCCTCCCAAGTAGCTGGGACTACAGGCGCCCGCCACGCCTGACCATTTTGTTTTGGTTGCAGTCGTTATTGTTGCTTGGCGGGCCCGGGCTGGATTCGAACCTGCCAGCTCAGGTGTACGTGGCTGGTGCCTTAGCCCGTTGAGCCACAGGCACCGAGCCTACACAGTAAATATGTTTTATGTTACTTTGGGTATGTGGGTTTTTTCTTGTGTACATTCTTTTTTTTTTTTTGAGACAGAGCCTCAAGCTGTTGCCCTGGGTAGAGTGCTGTGGCATCACAGCTCACAGCAACCTCCAACTCCTGGGCCTTAAGATTCTCTTGCCTCAGCCTCCCAAGTAGCTGGGATCATAGGGCCCCAGCACAATGCCTGGCTATTTTTTGGTTGTAATTGTCATTGTCGTTTGGCAGGTCCGGGCTGAATTTGAACTTGCCAGGTATGGTGTATGTGACTGGCACCTTAGCTGCTTGCGCCATGGGCTGTGTACCTTCTAAAAGCACTGGCTAAGGCTCCCTTTCCAGAGAGAGAGAGACAAAGTTGTTTGGTAGCAACTTTTTTTCACTCAGAACTAAAACAGTTGGAGAAAAAAAAATTTTAAAGACATCAAAAAGCTACTAGGGCAGTGAAGAATTGTGGGGCCAAAACTGAGAAGGAAAAAGGCCCAGAATCCTCCTAATATTGGGATTGTTTGTCTTGGAGCTGTCTGCTGATTCCAAAAGGGAAAACTGATAGGGTGTGCTAGATTGAGATTTCGGAAACTAGCCATAATACTTCCAGAACCTTGTTACTCCACTATCAAGAGGTGAAATCTATTTCCCCTTAAAATTGGGGGCATGTAGCTATAGGACCTGTGACAAACAGAATATGGCAGGTATGACGCCATGTGACATCCACAGCTAAATTACAAAGGCAGTACATTCTGCTAGGCTCTTTCTTGGGATGGTTGCTTTTGGAACCAGTTTGTAGGTGTTCTAGTTGACAGCCTCAGCAAAGGTCCTGATCAATACCAGCTTTAGCTGCCAAACACGTGAGGAAGCAGACCTGCAGATTTCAGCCCCCAGCTGTCAGGTCAACCCTAACCTTTGAATCTTCCAGATGATGTCCCAGACATTATGAAACAGACACAAACCATCCCTGTTGTTCTGTCCAAATTCTTTACCCACATAACAAATGGTGAGCATAATAAATGGTTATTTTACAGTTTGATTTCTATCCCCTTGGATAACATTTATAAATCACATGGAAAGAAAAAATACTTCCTTGGACCCAGAGTCTTTTTTTAAAAGAATGGTCAGCCCTACAAGCATTAACAAGGGAATGTCCTGAAGCTCTAATGAGGACTGCCCTTCCTCTGGGCTTTAGTTTCCTCTTTTGTTCTCCAGACAAAGGAGGACAACCAAAGGAATAGGCAATGCCCTAAATGTTGAGTGGGGTGCTGGGGCATGAAGCCAAGATGCATTGGAGTGCAGACTGAAGGCTGGAGAGAGAGAGCAGAGGGCCCAGAAGGCACTCCTATGGACTGAGGGTGAATCCCCCTTTGGGGGTAGGGTAAGTCCAGTGGTCTTCAGTTCATAGTTCTTCTTTTGCACAACTGAGATCTTTGATTTAATAAAAAATAATTAAAAAAAAAAAAACTGAGATCTTCTACCTCCTTCTTTTTAGCCTAAGAACCACTTGGGAATTGCTCACCACAGTTCAGCGGGCAGGGGTTCTGGAGGCTTCTCCTCCTATCCCTGACTGCTGGCCATAACATGCTTCTCATTAGTACTATCAAGGGCCTTGGCTCTGGCTCCCAAATGCCAGTTCCAGCTCAGAGTTGACCTGGGTTTTAAGTCCCTGTTAGGCTACATATTTGCTGTTACCAACTTCCCTGATACTTGATTTCCTCTTCTGTAAAGTGGGATGGTATTATCTATCTCACAGGGTTGCCATGAGGAATAAATGAAATAATGGTAAAGTGTTTAGCATGTTTTTTGTGTATGTGCACACACGTGCATGTGATGCTTTACAATATGGTTCTTGGTGAGTTGGTGCTTAAGTTTAGTGCCATCCCATTTCTCCCTATAATCTTTCTAGGAACTGTGAGCTACAGAGAGCTTTCCTTAGTACTTTGTGGAGAGGGACAGGTCTCTTGGAAATATAGCGAAAGAAACTCCCACCTCCAATCCCAATGGTGTCAGACACAAGGAGTTTGCTGTGGTGTTTAGATGGTTCTGCCATGGGCTTGTCTTTGCTTAGGCTGGACTGCAGAAGACAAGCATTCTAAAGTGTTTCAACTTTATTTACAGCCAGACTCCCTGCTTTCCACCAGCTTCTCTGCTTTGCTCTATGGGAGGATCTAGAAGAACATGGACCCTTCTGCCAGGCCCATGGGCTGAGGGAAGAGCCCCTTGCTGGAGAGAGATGCTCTGTAGGGTAGACTTCTCACTTCTTCTGGGCTTGAGCTCTGGCCCGCTGAATCTTGTCAGCCATGGCCCCATCTGTGGCTCCAGTACAATGGGACAATACAAGGCTTAGTTCAGCCTCATTCCGGTGCTCGATGGCCACATCTGCAGCCTGAGCCAAATCCCTGTGTTTTGAGCAAAAGAGATGGTGTTGGCCAGGGCTGCCTGAGAGCACAAAGCCAGCTTCTCATCAGCCCATTGGCTTAGCTGCGCAGCACCCACAGGGCCCACATCAACGCACCCAACGAGAAGCAAAGCTTTGACCTTCTGCTCAGGACCCACGCGGGAAGCATACTTCTTGGCCTCATATTTGTTGTGTTGTTTCATGCATATCTCCACAAAAGGCTTAGCCGGAAAGGGAGAAGGTGGAGGGAGAAGATAAAGAACAGTCCTCCTGTGCTCTCTCTTATGAGTGAAAGCCCAGTGGATACATCATTCATACATATTTTATACACCTATCAGTATGTATAATCCTCCCACCCCCACACACAGACAGTTGTGATCTCAACTGTTTCTCAACTTAAGGGAGAAACAATCTGAAAACAAAGCTCTGCTAGAGCTTTTTGTTTTTGGAGACGCAGTCTTACTCTGTCACCCTGGGTAGAATGCCGTGGCCTTGTAACTCACAGCAACCACAAACTCTTGGGCTCAAGAGGCCTTCTCATCTCAGCCTCCAAGAAGCTGGGATTACAGGCGCCTGCCATAACGCCCAGCTAGTTTTTCTATTTTCAGTAAGGACAGAGTCTTGCTCTTGCTCACGCTGGTCTTGAACTCCTGAACTCAGACAATCCACCTGCCTTGGTCTCCTAGAATGCTAGGATTACAGGCATGAACCACCATACCAGGCCTTCTTCTAGAGCCTTGAGACCAAATACTTCCATGCTTCCATGCCACCATTCCCCATAACAACAGGTGTTTCCTGCCCCCTACAGGTCCTGTATTTTCTCCTGTGGCTGCCATCCTCAAACCAGCCCTCCACTCCTACACCTGTGAAACAACTGCCTGCCACAGAAAACAAAGCCCCTCAATACCTCTACTGCTTCATAGACGTGCCCTCCTGTTCCCCTCCATCCCTGACTCAAACATGATTTTCCCTCAGGCACATGGTGTCTGTCCCCTGTGGCCCTCCTTGGAGAAAGCAGCTCATTCCCCCTCCCCTCAACATCTATAGGCAGACTTGGGCCCATCCTCCAGTGTACCCAACGCAGTGGATGGTGTCTGTCTGGGAATGTGCGTACATAGCAGGCATTCACTAACTGCATGGGACAGCTAAACAGATTCATAAATGGGCTCCCTGTCTCCCTGCTTGATCCCTTCCCCAGGACTACCCTCACTGAAGCGGGCTGGAGGGTGGATTCCTGCCTCACCAGGTAGCCAATGGGTGATTTCTTGCTCTTGGAAAACTTCTCTAGCTCCTCCCAATCTTCCAGATCTGCCAAGGCAGTCAGCTTCAGCCACCAGAGCCTGTGGAAAATTGGGCTTGGAGGTGCTGCAGGAGAGGTAGGTAGTCCTAGGACCCAACTGCGGCTCTCACTTACCTTTTGTCAGGGATGCGGAAGTCACGTGCCAGTTGCTCTGCACGCTTGTTGTGACCACCAAGAATGAGGGTAGTGACTGTGTCATGTAGAGACAGGTCTAAGAACCTGCCTCCTAGCTCATCTTCTAGGCGCCGCTGTAGCCGCAGGAGCCGCATTTGATCCTCTGTGGCCTGGGGACCCAGATGAGCTAGTAGTCAGAGATGAGGGACAAGGAGGGAAGACCAGCAGGGGAGGAAAGGAGGATCTGAGAAAAGAGCGTGCCAAACCTTGGCTGCAAACTCATTCTTGGCCTTACAGAAGGCATCAGCGGCTGTCTGCAGAGCTGCTACTCGCCCCTCGATACGCTACAGAGAAGAGAAGGGAGGCCTGAACTCACAGCATACAGAACCTTCACCCTGCCTCAGGTAGGCTATGATCTTCTCCCTGTCAGTGTGCCCAGAGTCACCAGGGTCAGCCCTGCCCACTCAGTGCACTGCTTTGGTGTCCTAGTCGGATGGCTGGCTCCTCTGAGACCAACCCCCATACCAGCTTCATGTCTTCTCAGATTTTCTTGCAACAGTTAGAACCAGATGGGTGTGCACTAAACATGGAGGCCTAGATTCTGGGAGAAAGAATCAGACCAACAGGACCAGCCCACGTACCCCACCCACCCCATGAACTTCAGACCTCTTCTGCAGCGTAGCTGGCTCGGATGTGGAAGCTGCCCAACTCCTGGTGATTGTCATCCTGATTGTAAAGGTCCTTCAGCGTCTCTAGCTCCTGATACTTACAGAACTAGGACCACAGGCAGGCAATCAGTCAGTGAGGTCAACTCAAGGGTTCAGGAGACTCCATCCCCAAACCTGCCTACCACGCACACCTGTCGGTACAAGCTCAGAGCCATGGGCTGGTTCCGAAGGGTCATGAAAAAATCTCCTCGGTTTAGCTCATTCTTCAAGTGCAGCAACACTGTGAACACTGTGGAATGGTAAGGTGGAATGGAGACTCCAGCCCAGCCCCCTGCTCAGCCTAAAGGGCTCAGCCTTACACTCGCCCACACCCTGCTCACCCAGGTCAGTGTCCCCACTCTCAATGGCCTTGTTCAATGCCAGTTTACTTCTTTTCATCTTTAGGAGAAGTGGTACCTGCTCCCCTGAACGTGGCTCATACTCCAGCAACTACAGGGTGAGAAGGCAGGCACAAGAGGGAAGAGCTGGCATGGGGGCTTCAAACAACCACATCAGAGTACCTGGGAAGGGCTGTGTGCACACACCTTGATGGCCAGCTCCGTACGGCCACAGCCATAGGCCCGCGCGGCAATGTCGGAGTAAGACACACCAGGCGTGTCTCCCAGCTTCTGGTTAATGGCTCGAGCAACATCCTCATCTGACACATCCTTCTGTTGCACCTGTGAGGAAGGAGGGTATCGCATACATCTCAATGTCATTCATACCCCTCACCCCCACAGGACCACTCCTTCAGCATATACTCCCTATTTCCTCTACCTCACGAGGGCCTGGAGTCCCCTTAATGCCATCGGATCCCATCCCAGATCCTTGCCTTATAGCAGGCCCAGTGTGCCAGGATCCTGCTGACACCCTGGACTTCAGGAAGGCGCAGGTACTCGCACATCTGGATGGCCAGGGGGTAAAGCCTCCGCAACACAAGCCTGGCAGGCAAGGGAGACAAAGGGTATAAGGAGTATCTCATAGAAAGAGAGGGTAGAGTGGCTCCAGCCTGTGCCTCAGGCCCCCAAATTACAAACAGATGAGTCAGGAGCCAGGAGCAGTGGCCATAAAACCCCACCAAAGGTTAAAATGTCTGCCCATCAAAGCCCTCCTGACAGCACCTATGGGCTGACTGTACCTGTCCAACAGCACCTGGATGGTGAGCTGCTTATATCTGTATTTTCCATGGTTAAGGATCCAGCCCTGTTTGTCAAGGACTTGCAGACTGCACCGCAGTCCCTGACCCCCACCCTGACTGGGAGTACCCTTCTAGTGTGAAGGAGGATACTGGCTGTAGGTGAGGGGGATCCCAATGTGATAGTCCCGAACAGCATTGAGCACACGCAGGTCTTGACACATGCGCACAAAGCTGTCAGGTGGAAATCTGTCGAGGAAACACTTTCCAAAGGAGGCTGCCTAAGAAGAGCCAGAGGACAACAGAGCTTTCTCAGCTGTCCATTCCAGTGCCTGCCCACCCTGCCCAGCCCTGTCCTCCAGGCCAACCCTCAGCAGACTCTTCTGCATGTCTGGCTGGTGCTCATGTCCTGCAGCCTCGATGCACTGTTGCACGGCCTGGGTCAGCTGCCCCAGCTCCTGGATCTCCCGCAGGTACTCATCTGCCTTCTGGCTCTCTTTCTAGCAGGGAGGGGCCCAAGAACAGAGTATCATGACCAAGTGTCATTTGGTCATGACAGAGAATACCCAGATATCTGGCCCCTAGCTGCTATGGGCTATGGTTCAAATAGGCTGGTTTGGGGTGGGGGGGTGACTGCATGGCCCAGATCCCAAACTCTTGGAGCCCACTGGGGTGCCAAGGAAATCATCCCATATCAGCCCACAATTGCCTATGGGGGGCCTTGAGACGTCCCAGTAGTAACCCCGACTTGTGCCTGACTGAGGACAGTGGGGGCACTCTGCCTTTATCTCTACGTGGAGGATATTATGTCCCTCAGTTTAGCTGAGCAGGCCCTCCCCAGCCCAGATCAGTCTCCTGCCTGGACACCGTTCTTGACAGGTATCACGTGGTATGCCCAGGAAAGGGTAGGGGAAGAGAGAGCATCCTGGGGCCCAGGGAGAAGCCCATGGCTTTACCTCATATTCCTTCTGGGCTTCCAACAGTAGTGCTCCAGGGGCCATTGAGGCAATTTTGAAGATCTCCTCACTGGCCGCTGGGGGAAGGAATTGGTAAATGGGGAAGGAGCAGGGATACCCTCAGGCCTTCCTCAACACCCTGATCCTGCTCTGGGGCTCTGGCCCAGGGCAGGTGGGGTGCAGAGGAGCCCCTGCCCTGTGTTAGGTGGTACCTCACCTGGAACCTCATGTAAGAACTCATGAGTGCTGCGGGAGAAGATGCGGACCCCGTCAAACTCAGGCACCAGGTAGGAGTCCTCATCCAACACAAACCTGAGCTTATTTAAGGCTTCTAAGAGCACTCAGAGATGGGGTGGGGCAGGGGACTCCCCAATGACTTCCCAGTCCACACGGGCAGCCCTCCAAGGATACTGGATGCTCTCAGGTGCATCGCCTACCACCATTAGCCTCCTCTCCCACGCCACCACAACAGCCTTCTCCTTGCTGCGAGGACGGCTGCACCTGTGAGCAGCACAACACACACGTCTGAAATACACACAGGACACCACGCCCACGGCCATGTCTCTCACATTGTTGTGCTTTCATCCTATGTCATAGGACAGGCCGGTACACATTTATGACCCTGACCACATGTTGACTTGTTTCCACTTTCCTTCTACCATTATGCCATCCCACAGAGGACAATGGCTTCCTTTAAGTGTGTGGTCAGTGTCAGGGGTGCTCACCAGCAGGCTAGCCAGAGCATGACAATTCCACTGGCTTTGCCAGTAGATAGGATAAATCAAGGCATCACAGGAAACAAGCTATGTCCCATCCCCACCCCAGCATAGCAAACCCATCCTCACCAGACCATCTGCTTCGGAGGTGCCCGGATATTGCAATTGAACTCACACAGCTTCTCCTGAAATGGTATGGGGAATGTTATGGCTCTGTCCCAGAAGTCAGTCACCACTCTGACTGAAAAGCCCCTCCCCAACCCCCAACATAGTTCCCCTGTGTTGTCCCAGGAATGTGTTGTCCCAGGATCACACCTTGAGTGATGCCGTCCCCATCCAGATATAGCCTATGTCTGTAAAGAGTGCCAGGTGTCGGTAGGTGAAGGAGACAGCCATCTGTAGGAAGGTGCTCACTCCCGGGGCCAGGCCAGGGGGTGTCTGGGGCAGAACCGGGGAGGACACCAGATATAGAGACTTAGCAGAGCCTTCCCACCTTCCCATTGCTTTCTCCAACTCTTCCATTTAATTCCCACCTAGGGCCCTCACCACTGCAGAGCAGGTTGCATGGTCCAGGAGGTAAAGATCAGGCCCAAGAGCCAGAAGAATATGTGCTACTCGGTCCTGGCATAATGTGGTCCAGCAAGAAGGTGCACTTTGTAGACCTGTGACCCGGAAGGGATCAAACTCAGGATGGCCAGACCCCAAAGCTTCTGCTCCTACTGGTCTTAGTCTAGAGACAAATCTGTGGGTGCTGAAGGCTATCACACGGCTGTCAGGTCCTACCTGGCACTTCTGGCATCCGGCGAAGTTTGAGGTCACCCACATTGGCACTGAGGGTAAAGCGGTGGGCACCTGTTAGGATGGCTACCCCAGAGCCAAACTCAGTGTGAAAGATCCGGGCATCTAAAACCCGGTTCTGGAGAACCTCCTGGGGAGAACAGTCAAGGGTTGAAGGAGCCAGAGAGTCATAAACTCCATCCCCCTCCTCCAGTCCCCTGAGGCCCCTACATTGCCCATGCTGAAGTGTCTCCGGAAGTCACCATGCAGCCCATAAACCAGCACTGCACCGTCTTCCTGCACACAGAGCAGCTCTTCCTCAGCTGACCAGCCCAGGGACACCACGGGCCCACTCTTCCACTGCAGAGGAGAGAGAAGTTCCCAAGGCAGTCCTCAAGAAAAGGAAGCCCTATCCAGCCCCTACCCCCAGGGACAGTTGGGGTGCTCACCAGCAGGCTGGCCAGAGGCATGCCAGAAGCAGAGTATATATCGAGCACTGGCCGCACACTGGCAGCTTTCTCCTTCCGCCAGGGGTTCCTCAGCAGTGCTGCAGTTTGAGAAGAGACCTGTCCTAGCTCCCCAGGCCCATGCTGTGTGAAGCAGGCCTCATAAAAGCCAAAATTAAAACCACCTCAGCAGAGTCACTAAGGGTGGGAGAGTGGTGGCAAGAACCTGACAGCAAGGCCTTGCATTCATTCCAGGGCCTCCCAACATACAGTATTGAAGGGGTGACATACCAATAGGGCCCCCATAGGGTGCAGCAGCCACCAGGCAATCCCTGAGTTCCTCCTTCAGGTCCCAGTCCATGCTGTACAGCTCATATTTCCTGTCCACACAGAGACAGGCAGAGATCAGCCTCCTCATGACCTTCCACCCAGAAGGAATGAGCCCAGAGAAATCCCTAAACCCTCCACGTGCCCTCCGCAGGGCAGTAGAGAAGCCCACCCACTTGATGCAGGAAGGGGAGTGTTGACTAGAAATAGCTGGGTGAACTGACCATCTGCACTTCTAGGGACAGCAGGTGAGGGAGCAGGTGTTGGCAGGGAAGGATGCGGTTCTCGGGGGCAAGTATCCAAAAATGGCAAGAGATCCTTAGACAGGCAGGCTGTATAGCCGATATCCAAGGTACAAACTGAGGCAGAACTAGGGTGGGGGGACTGGCGTAGACAGGAAATAAGATCTTCTCTAAGGGTCTCTAAAGGAAGGGAGCTTTCTCCTATTTTTGGTTCTTAAAAATGAATTAAGTCATAGCCTTTACCCCTGGGCTCAGTTTTAGAGATACTGAGTTAGCAGTGCCTGAAAGAAATACAAGAGTAGCTTTTCAGTGGGACGGTGCTGGCCAGAGTCCTGGAGATGTTAACCTGTAAATACCTAAATTACAGGAGGTAATCAAATCATAAGCAGGCCCAAGATTGCTGCAAGCTGACATGTGCGTGGATCACCAAGTATATGCTACATGTGAAGTTGGAGGTGGGAACTTGGGACATGTCAGCATTTGGCACTCAAGGTGTGGAAAAGGGGACAGCAAAAGGGACAGAGATGAGTGGGTACTATTCTAGGATGCTAAGAGAAGATAGTGTTTAAGGAAGACTTTTCAGCGAGTATCATTTTAGGGACCTTCCCATCAATGGTCAGGGAAGATACCCACCATTATCTACCATTTCACATCCTTCTTGGGATTCTACCCAAAATTATTTTTAAAAAATCAAGAGATGTTATATTTTGAGGAGCAAGATTCCTATTTGTAAATAATGTGATTGTCTACTTAGAAAATCCAAAGCAGTCTCATTAGAGAGCTCAGTAGGATGACCAACAAAAATCCATGTATCTGGGAGGCACCTGTGGCTCAGTGGGCAGGGCGCCGGCCCCATATACTGAGAGTGGCGGGTTCAAATCCAGCCCCTGCCAAACTGTAACAAAAAAATAGCCGGACATTGTGGCGGGCACCTGTAGTTCCAGCTACTCAGGAGGCTGAGGCAAGAGAATCACCTAAGCCCAGGAGTTGGAGGTTGCTGTGAGCTGTGTGACGCCACATACTCTACTGAGGGCGATAAAGTAAAACTCTGTCTCTATTAAAAAAAAGCAAAAACTGGCTCAGCGCTTGTGGCTCAACGGGCTAAGGCGCCAGCCACGTACACCTGAGCTGGAGGGTTCGAATCTAGCCCAGGCCTGTCAAACAACAATGACGGCTGCAACCAAAAACTGGCTGGGCGTTGCAGTGGGTGCCTATAGTCCTAGCTACTTGGGAAGCAAGAGACTCGCTTGAGCCCAGGAATTGGAGGTTGCTGTGAGCTGTAATGCTACAGCACTCTATCCAGGGTGACAGCTTGAGGCTCTGTCTCAAAAAAAAACAAAAACAAAAAAAAAAAACCCATCTATCTTCTGTGCCAAGAAATTCCATAGCAAGAATCAATTAGAAATACAACTTTTACTTGGGAGGCCACAGCCGGTGAATTGCCTGAGCTCACAGCCTGAACCAGAGTGAGACGTCGTCTGGAAAAATAGCCAGGCGTTGTGGCAGGCTCCTGTAGTCCCAGCTACTCAGGAGGCTGAGGCAAGAGAATCACTTGAGCCCAAGACTTTGAGGTTGCTGTGAGCTGTGACGCCATAGCACTCTAGCCAATGGTGAAAAAGTGAGACCTTGCCTCAAAAAAAAAAAAAAAAAAAAAGAAAAAAAGAGGGCGGCGCCTGTGGCTCAGTGGGCAGGGCGCTGGCCCCATATACCAAGGGTGGCAGGTTCAAACCTGGCCCCGGCCAAACTGCAACAACAAAAAAATAGCTGGGCGTTGTGGTGGGTGCCTGTAGTCCCACCTACTTGGGAGGCTGAGGCAAGGGAATTGCAAGGAGTTGGAGGTTGCTGTGAGCTGTGTGATGCCATGGCACTCTACCATGGACTATAAGGTGAAACTCTGTCTCTACAAAAAAAAAAAAAACTTTTAAAAGATCCTAATCACGACCACAATAAAACTATAAAATATGCAAGAATAAATCTAATAAAAAACTTTTCAAAATCAAATCAAAGTTTCCTCAAAGATTCAGAAGACATGGACAAACATCTAAAGTGACCTATAATTACACAGGAATTCTAAAAAAATCCTCTCCAATTTTTGGGGGAGGAGGATATAAAAACTGATTCTAAAGTTTATTTAGAGGGAAAAACATCATCTGAAAGAAAAAATACTGGAAAATATTTAAGAATATTTTGAAAATATGAGAACAGATATATACCAAATATCGCACACACTATATAAACTAAATTTAATTAAAACTATTGTTTGGACACACAAATAAGCAAATAGAATAATAGAAGAAAAGAGAGTCCAGAAAAAAACTTGGGAATTGGGCATATAATAAAGATGGCATTTATTTATTGAAATAAATTGACAATGGGCCATATGGGAAGAACCACAATAAATGCTGTTTCATGACTCAATCGAAACAATCAACAATAAAATATTTTTGAGATGGAATTCAAGATTAAAGTATTAAAAAAGCAAAGCCTTATCAGAAAAAAAAACTTAGATTTTTTATAATCTCGAAGTAGAAACAATTTCTAAGCATGATCATGATATAAAATCCAAAAGTCACAAAGAAAAAGACCAAAAAGCCAAGCAAGTAGTTCAGCCTGTATGTAATCCCAGCGACATAGGAGACTGGGGCGGGAGGATCATTTCAGACCAGGTGTTCAAGATTAGCCTGGGCAATACCATGAGACCACCTCTAAGAACAAACAAACAAACAAACAAAACAGCCAGGCAAGTTGCCCTGGCATACAGTCCCAGCTACCTGTGAAGACTGCTTAAGCTCAGGAGTTGGAGTTATGATTGCACCACTGCAGTAAGGCCTGGGTGACAGAGCCAGACATCAAAAACACTTAAGATTATGAATAGAGAGGAAAAGAGAGAAGGAGGAAGGAATGGAGGGGAGGGAAGGAGGGAAGAAGGAAAGAAGGAGAAAGACTAAATGGGTCTAAATAAAAATTAAAGGATTTCTGTTTATATATAAAAAGGGGTAAAAATAACACACATTCATCTTTGCTTCTATTTGGAAAAAGAAACTCTGGGAAGATTTACAAGAATTGGTTAAGAACAGTTCCTTGCAACTAACGGGTGCAATCAGTTGAATGGTGGCAGGGATGGAAATAAGCCTTTGATTTTTTTTTTAAATCACATTACTAGTTATTTACTAAGCAATAACATTTTTTTTAACCCATTAAAAACAAGGTAGGAAGACAAACTATCAAAAAGACCAAAAATGTTTGTGAGACAAGTGAAAAAGTAATAACTTTCTTAAAAACGCAAAAGGTTTTAGTTAATTTTTAAATTTTATTTTTCTATCCTGTTTTACCTTCAAACTATACCTTAATCAATTTTTTTAAGTGAAAATAGGCTCGGAGCCTATAGCTCAGTGGCTAGGGTGCCAGCCACATACACTGGAGCTGGCAGGTTTGAACCCAGCCCAGGGCAACTACAACCAAAACATAGCTAGGCGTTGTGGCAAGTGCCTGTAGTCCCATCTACTTGGGAGGCTGAGGCAAGAGAATCACTTAAGCCCAAGAGTTAGAGGTTGCTATGAGCTGTGATGCCACGGCACTATACCAAGCGTGACATAGTGAGACTCTGCCTAAAAAAAAAAAAGAGAGAGAAAAGAAAAATAAAAGAGGCTCGGCGCCTGTGGCTCAACAGGTTAAGGCGCCAGCCACATACACCTGAGCTGGCAGTTCGAATCCAGCCCGGGCCCGCCAAACAACAATGACGGCTGCAACCAAAAAATGGCCGGGCGTTGTGGCGGGCGCCTGTAGTCCCAGCTACTTGGGAGGGAGAGGCAAGAGACTCGCTTGAGCCCAGGAATTGGAGGTTGCTGTGAGCTGTGATGCTACAGCACTCTATCCAGGTGATAGCTTAAGTCTCTGTCTCAAAAAAAAAAAAAAAAAGAAAAGAAAAGCCGTCATGGACTATATCATAATATTTTATGTGAAAATATTTAAAAATATAAAAAACTTAGAAAAATATAGGCAAATATGTTTATAATATTGAGATCTGGAAAAGTCAGAGTATGACAAAACACAGAAATTATCAAGGAAAAGACTTACAGATTGCAAAAAATTTAAAAATCTGTACATTAAAAATGAATACATAATATAAAAGCTGAGTGACCACTCTGAGAAGATACTTGGGAGATTTGTAACAAAGGGTATATAGAACTTGTAAAGGGCTCTTTTGCAAATCAGTACAAACAGCACTTCAGGGTGGGGTGTGGTGACTCAAAATGGTAATCCTAAGCACTCTGGGAGGCCAAGGTAGGGAGATCTCTTGAGCTCAGGAGATAGAGACCAGCCTGAGCAAGAGTGAGAGCCCCTGAGCAGGAGTGTGACCCTGTCCCCACTAAAAATTGTAAAACTAGCCCAGCATGAGGTGGGTGCCTATAATCCCAGCTACTTGGGAGGCTGAGATAAGAGGATCACTTGAGCCCAAGAGTTTGAGGTTGCTATGAGCTATGATGCCAAAACACTCAACCCCAGGGCAACTGAGTGAAACTCTGCCTAAAAAAAAAAAGGTGGTGGGTGCCTGTAGTCCCAGCTACTCGGGAGGCTGAGGCAAGAGAACTGCTTAAGCCCAAGAATTTGAGGTTGCTGTGAGCTATGATGTCACAGCACTCTACCGAGGGTGACAGAGTGAGACTCTGACACACACACAAAAAAAATTAATTAATTAAAGAAAAAGGAGTGAATCTGAAAGATATGACTGAATTGCTGCAGTTTGATGTTAAAACCTGAATGGATAAGGAGTTGGATTTTATGGATGAGCAAAGAAAGTGGTTTCTTGAGATAGAATGAAGGTGTTGTGAACATGTTTCAGCATGTTGCTGAAATGACAACAAAGGGTTTAGAATATTACATAACCTTAGGTGATAAAAAGCCACAGCCTGGTTTGAGAGGACTGACTCCAATTTTGAAAAAAGTTCAACTGTGGGTAAAATACCATCAAGGAGCATTGCATGCTACACGGAAATCTTTCACAAAAGGAAGAGTCAATTGATGTGGCAGACTTCATTTTTGTCTTTTTTAAGCAATAAACTATTTTTTAATTAAGATAAATGCTTTTTTAAAAAAAATTTATTGTTGGGGATTCATTGAGGGTACAAGAAACTGGGTTACACTGATTGCATTTGTTAGGTAAAGATCCTCTTACAACTGTGTCTTGCCCCCAAAAGGTATGGCATACACCAAGACCCCATCCCCTCACTCCTTCCATCTCTCTGCTCTTCCATTCCCCACCCCACCCTCCCTCTTTCTGTCTTTGCTCTCCCCTTCCCCCACCCCACTGTGTCATTGTCATTAATTGTCCTCATAGATAAATGCTTTTTTTAGACATAATGCTATTGTCCACTTAATAGACTACAGTACAATACAAACAGAACTTTTATATGCACTGGGAAACAAAAAAATGTGTGTGGCTCTCTTTATTGCTGTGGTCTAGAACCAACTTGTAAATTTCTAAAACCTGCTGTATACATTCTGGCATTACTTGAATTCTTTACAAGGTATATGCCTTCCTTTGACATTTTGTAACTAAAATCATTTAGTAAAATAGAATTTGATGGGGAAACTGATACCCATACAGACCTAGCATGCCAATTATCAATATTGTCTCTTAGCTTCAAATCCACCCTGCAACACATTTTCTATGATTACGGTCAGTACTCTTTTTTTTTTTTTTGAGACAGAGTCTCACTCTGTCACCCAGGCTAGAGTGCTGTGGTGTCAGCCTCGCTCACAGAAACCTCAAACTCCTCCCAAGTGGCTGGGACTATAGGTACCTGCCACCATATCTGGCTAATTTTTCTATTTTTAATAGAGATGGGAGGGGGTCTCACTTTTGCTCAAGGTAGTCTCAAACTCCTGAACTCAAGGGATTCTCTCTCACGCTTCGGCCTCCCAGAGTGCTAGGATTACACGCATGAGCCCAGCCTATGGCCAGTATTCCTTTAAGCCCTTCTCCTTTAATAGCAAGCATGTTAAACTTTCTTAGTAGAGGGTGCTAGAGGTACAAGAAAGCCCCGCCCCGCCATCCGCAGCTTCTAGTGGTGCTCTGCCCCAGCCATGCAACCAGAAGGTGCAGTTCTTCAGTAACCTCACAGCCCTGCCCAGATCACCTTTTCAGGCTGTCTAGACAGACAATGCACTCCAGGCTTTCTGGCCACACCAGGTCCCCACTTCCTCGCAGGCACAAGATGCCTGGTTATTGCTATACCATGCCCGTGCCCCAGTGCTCACTGGGTGTGGCTTGCCATATGGACCCTGTGTGTTACAGGCTTCTTATCTGCACAAGCACCCCCACTCGTAATGCACGCCCAACACCTGGGCCAAGAGTTACAGCTTGCCTATGTCCCCCTCCCCCTGCACTCCAGGGGGTACTTCTCTCTTGCCTGATACTGTACACTAGCTCTGGACTCAGCAAACCAGCCAAATTCTCTGCTATCCAGTGGGCTGCAAATATATTTTTTCTGTCACAGTCTGCACTCCAGAGGCCCCCCCTTCCAATTTTGTCTTTCCTTAAGTACTCCCCCAAGCTATCATATAAAATTTTCTTATATCTTATACTTGTATCACAGTTTGATAATTCTTTGTATTAAACTTAGTTTAATCTCCTGACTGAACTTAGGCTGATATGGACTTGGTACAGGGAATGGTCCCAGAGGTTATACCTCTAAAGATGGGATCTGGGAATTGCTTTGGTGTTGAGCTCTTTGCCAGTTCAAAACAGATGCTAGTAACCCACTGTATGCTGTGTCATCACAAGTAATCAAGCCTGCAGTTTACTGTGATGAAGTACCAACTGAAACATGCTTTGGGAGTGACTTCTATATTCTACTATATGTCAGTAATGATGATTATAAAGACCAGACTATGGGTTAGATTATTTTGAGTGCACTTGAACATTTATAAGAGAAAACGACAAACTCAGGTAATGGACCTTTCAGTTCAAGTCATGGTCTGAAAAACAGAAAGCTTCTATAATAGCTCTAAAAGAATCTTATTACTTGTGGCCACATAGCTGCTATTACTGAAAATCAAATATACAATTGTGTGGTATGTTGAATTACAACAGCTGAATTTACCAATATGCCATTTCTCACATGAAAATTAGGTATTAATTAGAGTATAAATGGGATCCTGGAACTTGGAAGGGGGGATATCTGGTTAGACCAAGATGAAATTGACAATTTTGGAGTCCCAAGTCATTCTAAGCATCTTAGCAGTGGGCGTAGCTTGCCTTCCTGTCTCTCACAAAGCTCACCTTTCTCTGCCTGAAAACCCTGTAAAAACCTCTTGGGAGCCTCCCAAGTTCAAGGCTGCTCTTAACACTGCGGAGTGCCGTGTTATTCATTTATTGTCTGTCAGCTCCAAATTGACCCTTCAATACATGCTTTGCAGTGAGTTGGACATGAAGCTTTCTTAGTAGCAGGTGCTGATGGTTAGTGTAGGTAGAAAGGGAGGTTTCCAGGTGTTGCATGGTCAGTTAGCAGGGTGAGTTTGAGGAACTCATGTGGTGCTCTGCCCCATGTACCCAGAATACACAATACCTTGATTGTGTGTTAGACCAAATAATCGTCCACCTTCCTGTGGCTCTCTCCATAGACATTGAATGCTTCAGGTCTGCTCATACCGCCACTCCCACTTGGTGGCAAGGCCATGTACTTGGACCATCAGCTATGTCTCATTTGTGCTCCATGTGTGCCCAGGAGGATTGCTTTCTACTTCTCAGTGACTATGGATCAGCTCTGGCCAATGCTCTAGGGAGTCAAGTTCATACAAGGCCTGAGGTACACCCATTGCAGTGACCGAATGTCTCTGAAAACAGTTAAGATCAGACCAGAGTTAAGTGGTCAGTGGGAAGAGAGAAAATGGAGGTAAGTATAGATGGAGGTCTTCAGACTTTGGGTGGGTAGGAGAGGTGAGGAGAAGGGATCTGTGGGATCAGGAAGTTCATTCTTTTGCTAGGATGGGAGATTTGAGTATAACTGAAAACTGATAGGAAACACTGAAGGGTGTGGATAGTGAAAAATAATGTACAGTAGTAGTCTAAATTTTTTAGCAGCAAAGAAACACTTGAATGCTTGTCAAACTATAGACCAAATTCCCAAGACTCACACCAGAGATAACAGAGTAGATCTAATCTAGGAAATCTGTAGGTTGCCAGCATCTCCGGTTGCCAGTCATCTTTTATTTTTATTTATGTATTTATTTCTTATTTCTTTTGAGACAAGAGTCTTACTTTGTTGCCCTTGGTAGAGTGCTGTGGTATCACAGCTCACTACAATCTCAAACTCTTGCGCTTAAGCAATTCTCTTGCCTCAGCCTCCCAAGTAGCCCGGTTATTTTTTTAGAGACAAAGTCTTGCTCTGGCTCAGGCTGGTCTCAAACTCATGAGCTCAGGCAACCCACTCATCTCAGCCTTCCAGAGTGCTAGGATTACAGGTGTAAGCCACCGTGCCCAGCCTTATTTATTTACCTTTTTTTTTTAAAGAGACAGAGTCTCCCTTTATAGAGTGCCGTGGCATCACAGTTTACAGCAACCTCCAGCTCTTGGGCTTAGGCGATTCTCTTGCCTCAGCCTCCCAAGTAGCTGGGACCACAGGCGCCCGCCACAGTGCCCAGCTATTTTTTGTTGCTGTTTGGCCGGGGCCGGGTTTGAACCCGCCACCCTCGGTATATGGGGCCAGTGCCCTACCCATTGAGCCACAGGCACCGCCCTATTTATTTACTTTTTGAGACAGAGTCTCATTCTATTATTGCCCTGAGTAGACTTCTGTGGTGTCATAGCTCACAAAAATCTCAAACTCTAGGGCTCAAGTGATTCTCTTGCTTCAGCCTCCCAAGTAGCTGTGACTATAGGTGCCCACCATGACAACAAGCTAATTTTCTATTTTTAGTAGAGACAGGGTCTTGCTCTTGCTCAGGCTGGTCTTGAACTCCTGAACTCACGCAATCCACCCACCTCAGCCTCCCAGAGTGCTAAGACTATAGGCATGAGCCACTGCGCCTGGCCTCAGGTGATCTTTAAAAAATGTATTTTTAGAGAGAGGATCTTATTATGCTGCCCAGGCTGGCCTGGAACTTCTGAGCTCAAGCCAGCCTCCCACCTCAGCCTCCTGAGCAGCTAGGACTATCTTACCCAGCTCTCAAGTGATCTTGATACAGGGGATTCTAGACAACAGCTGGAGAAAACACTATGGCTGAAGGAAGGTATGGAAGTTTCTGAGAAAGCGGGGAGACAGTGACATGGCTACACAGGGGCACATCTCCTCAGTGGATCATGAAAGACAGCAGGCAGGTTGCTGGGGGAAGCCAAGGCCCACCCATGCAATGACTTCTGGTTCTCTGGGAAGCATGAGGTGACATCAGCTATTGGAAGGAGGGGTAAGGAGACTTCAATATTCAGTAATTCCAAAATATTATAATTGTTCCCAGTTGTTTCTTCATTTAATCTTTTAGAAGTGCCTCCCTTGTGGTGAGAGTGTAGACTGACTCCCATAACAGGACTGTGAGGGCCCAGTTGGAGACAGGCTGGTGACTATGGATTTATAGCAGCCCCTACCTGTCTGCTGTGTGAACCTCAAGACAGTGCTTAGCAGCCTAGGTAGAGGTGCAGAGATGGTGGGATGCTGATGCACTGGAGGTGGTTCTGCACTGGGCGGGTGCAATTGAAGGACAAAGGAACAGATTGTTAGGGAGAAAGCAAGAAAGGAACTACAGTGACTGCCCATGGCTGTATTCCAAGCTAGACAGGGAGGGAAACCTCTACAGAAGGTGGTTCTACACGTGGACCCGAAGAGAACAGAAGGCTGCATGAATGGGGATCCCTGTGAGGCTAAAGAACAGGTGTATAGGAGGCATCAGAGTATCAGTGCAGCCAAGGGCTCATGGCCAAAGATGGGGCTGTCTGAATTTAACATTGCAGAGGTAGAGCAGCTCTGATGAGAAGAGTGGGGAGTGAGAGGCAGGGAGAGGGTGACTTGGTGGATAAAAATCACTCAAATAGAGATTAAGAAACCATGAAGCCAGTTGGCCACTTAAGTTGCTCTGGAAGGTGGCAAGAGCTAAGGTGCCTAGCAGGCTGTGGGCCAAAACCTCCAAACAAACAACTAGTGAATAATATAGCCAGCATTTAGCTAAGCATTGTGGCAGGTGCCTGTAGTCCCAGCTACTTTGGACTTAAGCCCAAGAGTTTGAGGTTGCTATGAGCTGTGACACCATGGCACTCTATCGAGGGCGACATAGTGAGAGTCTTGTCTCAAAAATAAAATAAAAATAAAAATAAAATACGGCCCAGCATGCTAGGAGCTACACGGACCAGGCAGTAAACAGGCAAAGCCAAGTACAGTTAAGCCCCTGACAGGAGTACAGAAGTAAGGACCAGGGAGTGAAGAGCAGCAATGCATGCACCACCTCTTGAAGTCCTCAACATAAAGTACACTTCTCAAGGACAATGAGGTGACTTAAGCTGTGCCTGGAGGGTAGCATGGGGTAGCACAAGGTATGGACAGGCAGAGTGAAGGCTGGCCTCTGGAAAAGCCTAAGAGCAAGGACTCTGAGGACAGGCTACACCCTCAGTGAGGAAGGCCAACTACATCTTTCTCTCCACTCCCAGACCCCAGAAGTGGAAATCTCAGCAGCAGTAAATTGACCCTGGATTCTAGTACTAGGAAATCATTAAACCTAATATTTCTGGTAGCTTCAATTCCAGCTCCCTAAGGAAAACAATGAAGAAATCCCTGTGGCAATGCAGCTGAACTGCCAGAGAAGCACAGTCCATTAGGGTGAAAAGCTCTTGTGTGAAAACAGGTGCTCTCTAGCCAGTCCAGACTTGGGTATCAGACATCCAGGGAGGAAGAAGCAAGTCAGGTCTTACCTTGGGGAATAACTCTATAATTCCAAAATCCCCAAGCCTTAAAACATCCATCCTATCTCAAAAACAAATACTACTAAAGAACTCTTGAGCACTGTTGCCAGGAATGCAAAATGGTACAGCAGCTGCTATGGAAAACAGCATGACAATTTCTCAAAAAATTCAACATAGAATTACCATATGATCTGATCTAGCAATTTCACTTCTAAGTATAAACCCACACTAAGTAAAAGCAGAGTACGGATAGCAGCAGCATTCACAGCAGCACTATTCACAATAGCCAAGGGGTGACAGCAACCCACTTATACACTGATGGATGAATGGATAAGCAAAATGTGGTGTATATACACACACACACACACACATATACACATAGCAACCTCAACAATGGAATGTTATTCAGGATATTCTGACACATTGTACAAAAAGAACCTTGAAGACATTTATTTATGCTAAATAAAATAAGCCAGTCACAAATAGACAAAAATTATATAATTCCACTTATATGATAGTCAAATTCATAGAGACAACAGAAGAGAGAATGGTAGTTGCCATGGACTGGGGGGAGAGGAAAATAGGGAGTTATTGTTTAATGAGCATAGAATTTCAGAGGATTTTTGTGTGTATGTATGCTTCCATCAATTCCTTTACAGAATTTCAGTTTGGAAGATGAAAAAGTTCTGGAGACTGGGTGCAGAACAAAGTGCATATACTTAAAACTACTAAGCAGTACACTCAAAAATAGCTAAGATTGTAAATTTTATATTATGTATATTTAACCACAATTTTGTGTTCGTTTATATATGAAATGTTCATGTTTACATATGCAAAAAAGCAAAACAAAACAAAAAACACAACTACTTAAGTCATCCTCCCTTCTAAAAATGATTTCAGGAATATATAATGTATCTTTACCTCCTTTCCTTTAACCATAAGGATGTTTCTAAAATACTTGAAACTCAATGTATTCAAACCATGTTCACATTCTTTTACACCAAACTCTTCCACTCTTCCTTTCTCGTGGTTTATGCCAAAAACTCAAGTCATCCTTAAGTCCTTGCTCTTCCTTCTCCCCACAAAGTGCAATCATTACAAACTCCTGTGTTATCTTCTAAATCTCTCAGACTGGTTCCTTCTCCCCACCTCACCATCACTACCTCTGCACTCACCACCCTTGACTTTTCCCTACTCTATTGCATAGGGCTCCTAACCAGTCTTCCTTGCTTCCATTCTTCTTGCTTGCCCCTTCCCATTTGTTCCCCTTGTTGCCTCCAGAAGGAATTTAAAACACATACACACAACCTCCCACCCCCTGCAAAACCAAACACATAAATCATTTAAGACTCTTCAATTTAGGCTTCCCATTTTCTTTCCAATAAAGGTGGTCTACAAGTCCCTGCATCAGCCTCATCTCATGTCCTGCCCCTGCTGTGTATGGCATTCCCAGCCACGCTGGCTCTCTTTAGGTCATTGGGAGTGCCTCGGTCCTTCCTGCCTTTGGGACTTTTCTACATTCTCTTCTCCATCCTACTTCTTGTGCCTAAGTTACTCATCCAGGGATATTATTTCTCTCAGAAAGTCTTCTCTAGTTCTGACCCTTCCCTCCTCCAATCCGCTATATTCCCACATACTGATTATGATCAAATACTGAGTGATTGTCAACTGACTTGTCTGCTAAACTCTATTAAGTCAGGCAGGGACTATGTCTATCTTAACACAGGTCAACACAGGTACAACCAAGAAAAGGCCTGGGTTAAATTAATTAATCAGATTAGCCCAAACTGTACTTTTAAGGTAAAAAAATGACTTGACTTCTAGAGCCCCATAAGAATTGGTCATGATTTCTTTTCCTGCCTTTCCATACTAAGTTCTCCAGAATGCTACTTTCAATGCAAAGAATCCTGTCTTGCCCAAAAGGGCTCAAAATGCAATGTCTGCCACATGTTTATCATTCATCCACTTACCAAACATGTATTTAGGTCCTCACTACGCACAGGCTATGCACATATAGGGAAAAAATTAAGTATCTGTCCTTAAAGCGTTTCTACTCTGGTTGCCTAGGCTAGCATGCTATGGTGTCCGTCTGCCTCAAAGAAACCTCAAACTCCTGGATTCAACCAATCTTCCTGTCTCCGCCTTCCGAATGGCTGGGACTACAGGTGCCTGCCATCACGCCCAGATAATTTTTCTATTTTTACTAGAGAGGGGGTCTCAAACTCCTGAGCTCAAGGATCCTCCCACCTTGACCTCCAAAAGTGCTAGGATTTTAGGCTGGGAGCCACTATGCCCCATTTATGTCTTCTAAACAAAGCTTAGACTTCAAATAATAAACAGACTCTGTGGTAGGAAAGTTATTATCCTCAGTACTCTGATTTAACAAGCCTGGTTAGACAACATGTATTATCAAAGTACAGGAAGTCCCCTAGTGTTACAAACATCTGCAGTTACAAATGAGGGCTATTACACTAAATCCCCAAGTTACAAACATCCAACTGATGTAAAACTCCCACTTACTAAGGGAGGCTACAACAGGTAACAGGTAAATTTACCTGTTCCAACTTACATACAAATGCAACTTAAGTACAAATCTATAGAACCTATCTTGCTCATAACCCAGGGACTTCCTGTAGTATAAGTTAATACTTTATTTTTTATTTTTATTTTTATTTCAAGCTATCACCCTGGGTAGAGTGCTGAGGAATCACAGCTCACAGCAACCTCCAATTCCTGGGCTCAAGTGAATCTCTTGCCTCCACCTCCCAAGTAGCTGGGACTACAGGTACCTGCCACGACGCCCGGCCATTTTTTGGTTGCAGCCGTCATTGTTGTTTGGTGGGCCCGAGCTGGATTCGAACCCGCCAGCTCAGGTGTACGTGGCTGGCGCTTTAGCCCGTTGAGCCACAGGCGCCAAGCCATAAGTTAATACTTTAAAAAATGAGTGCTGGGTTGGAGGTAGTGGATTTACCCACCATTTTTTACACTTGATCTTAGCCAAAAGGCCAAGAAGCGATCACCCACCATTTTTTGTTCATGGGACGTAAGTACTAGCGTGATTCGTCACTGTACTTGCATGCCCCACACTCCTACCAAACATGCAATGATATTCACTCCCCTTAAGTATCATTCATTTTCACCTTCGTAAAAAAACCCTGATCCTGCGAAAGTAGATTTGAGATAGTCTGTGCCTCCTCCTCCTCCCAGTTAACACGTCTTCTGAAATAAAGTCTTTCCTCCTTAATAATCCTCGTTGTCTCAGTAATTAACATTCTGTACAACGAGCACATAACCCCTCCTTGTGAGTTTGTTAACAGAAGTAGGGAAGTTACTTAAAAATACTAATCCGGGTAATGATGTGATACGTCTACACTCAGGAAACACCCGTGATTTAGGACTGTACAACTCCCATAAGATGGGTGCCTCAAGACAGGGTGCTCATTCCCGGTGCAGTGGGATTCATTGACGATTTGCCCCATTCTCTCAGCCTAGGTCAGTACTGTTACCCCGCCCGTCGTGCGATCCCGCCCCCCTCGAAGCGCCCCTGTGGTCTGACTTCAGCTGCACTTTCCGGCAGAAGACTGAGCGCTCGCGGGCGACCTCTCTGAGCATCCTTCCGGAGGCTCAAAGACCTGGGTTTCGGGATAACCGTCTTGCTTGCCCCAGTTTGGGGAAGGGGAAGCAAGGGGAAGCCCGGCTCCTGGGCCATAGGCGGCTGTGGGTTAAGTGGCAGACGCTTCGGGAAAGTCGGCGCAGGGGCGGACCCCAACGCCAGTAGTGACGGGGAAGAGTGCCGCCGGCTCCGCCCGCAGACTCGAGCTGGCGAGCGAGCAGGGTAAGCCCACACATGGGCGGGAGGGCCGGACGACTCACCGGTAAAAGGCGGAGTCCCCGAGCGGGTTCCAATTCGCCGTGTAGCAGTCCATGGCTGGTGCAGGTGGCGGCTGGGCAGCGCTGAGGGGACACCCTCCTAGCACTGGCTCCAGGCCGGCACTTCCGCTTCCGCCCATGCGGGTCACGTGGCGAGGCTGCCGCCGCGGCCATCACTACTGTGGGCAGTCGCATTCGGCTGCTGCCGCGCCCCCCACCCACACCTGGTCTTCGCGTCCCCTCGAGTGGGCCAGGCTCGGGCTCCTGCCCGCCCCGGCGGCTATTCCCTCTCTTTCTTGTCCCACTGGGCGTTGGGAATTGCTCAGGGCGGGACATGGGTGACCGGAAGTGGAAACTGTGAGCGTCGCGCCCGAGGCACCGAGGCCTGAGGCGCCGTCGGGTACACCGCGACGCACGCATGGAGAGTGCTCTGGGTCGGGCTGCGCACCGACGGCTACTGGGACGCACGGGAGGGGAGGGGGCTTTGCAGAACCGACTGGCCTCCCTGGGCGCAGGAACATGAGGCTGCGCCAGGAACCCGCTGCGGGCGAGGCGCGTATTGCGCGAGCCTGCCCTGGTCGTGGGTGAACGGCGCGGAGCCCCAGACTAGGTAATTGGCGCGAGCGGGCGCGCGCATGCGCTAGGCAGTGGCGGGCACGTGGCGGGGCGCAGGGCGGCGCCGCGCGGGAAGCGCTTCTTCGCCCCGGAGGCCTGCTAGCCAGGTGATCCATGCCGCCGGTCCACATGTGACCAGGGCTGGTGCCACCACAGATTCCCCACCTTTTTCCTGTAGCCCTGAGCAGTCCAGGAGGGGCTGGCGCAGGTCTTGTTTGTTTCGGGGCGGGCCCTGGGGCCGACCTTCTGTGAGTCCCCGCCCTCGCGCGGCTTAGTGACCTGTCCCTGCAGCCCGTCGTTGTCAGTGGCGGCATGGTCTTCTGTCTGGAAAACGACGAGCCTCGCCACCCGCTGCGAAGCGCCATGGTCCACTTCCAGGCCTCGGAAGTCCAGCAGCTGCTACACAACAAATTCGTGGTCATCTTGGGGGACTCCAGTGAGTGCCCCCTCTACGATGACACTTCCCAATCCCACGCCTTGCAGCCTGGTCTATGTCTGGACCTTGTGTCTGTATTTCAGACCTCCTGTCTGCTTGTCTTAGTCCAGCAGACTTTTTTTATTTGCCCCCACATCTGCCGCAGGCGTACTAATGTAACCTGTGGACTTGTTAGCCCATTTTCGCACAGACTTTCTCTCCCTCACAGTCCTCCATAATTTCCCTCTTGAGGGCAATAGATTATGTTGTACGACTCCCAGTGACTTGGCCGATTTCACTCCTGCCAGATGATCTTGGGTCACCATATGCTGTTAGCAGGGAGACACACAGAAAGAACAGAGACAGTGCCAGGACTTTTTAACCTCATCTTTTCTTCTGCTTCTCAGTAAACACTCCACAGAGCTAATGTTGGGGAGCCCAGCCCTGGGAAGATGGGAGGCCTGGGCTTGGGAGCATCTGGGGTGGGTTGAAGTCTGCTGCACCTTTGGGATTTCCATCTCCACACAGTCCAGCGGGCTGTGTACAAGGACCTGGTGCTTCTGCTCCAGAAAGACACTCTCCTCACAGCTGCCCAGCTGAAGGCCAAGGTGAGGGAATCTTGGCGACCATGCCATTGGTGGGCGGGCGCAGACCCTGGCCTGGCAGGGTCCTCCTCCCTGGCATGGATCTGACTGGCGGGGTGGGGGCCGGGTAGGGGGAGCTGAGCTTTGAACAGGACCAGCTGGTGGCTGGGGGCCAGCTGGGTGAGCTGCACAACGGGACACAGTACCGTGAGGTCCGCCAGTTCTGCTCGGGTTCTGGCCATCACCTTGTGCGCTTCTACTTCCTCACCCGCGTTTACTCTGAGTACCTCGAGAATGTCTTGGAGGAGCTGACATATGGGCCTGCCCCGGACCTGGTGATCATCAACTCCTGCCTCTGGGATCTCTCCAGGTTGGGACAGGGGAAAGGAAAGGACTGGTTGGGGGTAGTCAACCCCTATGCTATTGCCCACCCTGTGTGGTACCCAACAGGTATGGCCGCTGCTCAATGGAGAGCTACCGAGAGAACCTGGAGCGGGTATTTTTGCGCATGGACCAGGTGTTGCCAGACTCTTGCCTGAGGGTGTGGAACATGGCGATGCCCCTGGGGGAGCGTGTCACTGGGGGTTTCCTCCTGCCAGAGGCAAGTGACTGAGGCTCCTCAGAACAAGAGATGGGACAGCTGGCTAGTAGATAGGGGACCTTCCTTCCCAACCCTGCTTTATTCTGTGGCTCTTCACTTTCTCACTCAGCTTCAGCCTCTGGCAGGCACTCTGCGGCGGGATGTGGTTGAAGGGAACTTCTACAGTGCTACACTGGCTGGGGACCACTGCTTCGATGTCCTTGACCTCCACTTTCATTTCCGGCATGCGGTACAGCATCGTCATCGGGATGGTGTCCACTGGGACCAACACGCACATCGCCACCTCTCACAGCTTCTCCTGACCCATGTGGCTGATGCCTGGGGCGTGGAGCTGCCCAAGCGTAACTGTCCCCCTGGTGAGCCCTATCACAAGGAAGGGAGGGTAGAGAGAGGGCCCTCAGAGCACAGTGCTCAGAAATGGAACAGGACAAAGCTACTCAAGGGAAGTAAGGGTCCTTTGAAGGACTTATGGCTCCTATATGCTTCTCCCTTGTCCTCCAAGAAGGATTAGATCCCAGGAGCAATGTTCTTGTCTGAGTTCCAGTGTTCTACAGTCTAGTCATGTGATCATCTGTTGTATGTTAACAAGGTTATATAAGCATTGGTCATATAAGGCAGCTTGTTAAAAGATCTCGACAGATGAACAGGAAAGAAATGGAGGCACTTTTAGCTAGGCACAGGTATGGGGGACAGAAAGTCAGAAATGGAGTAAAGGCATTTTAAGCAAGGATTGCAATAGCAAGTAGGGCCATTTGGGTGGAGTGCACAGTCAGCTGGAAGGTTGTTGAGCAGAAATGTAGTATCAGGAAGGTCGGATTCATGGGGATGGACTTCGTGTGCAACATGCCATAGGTGAGTCTTTGGTTAGCCTCAGCCCCCCAGTGTGACTGACTGGCTTGGTGCAGCTTTCCTCTGGCCCCATGTCTGGGTCATTAGTGGAGCCTTCTGAGGGCTCTACCCTTTCTGCTTCTTTTGAGACACTGTTCCCATCACATTTCAACTGTAACACGCTGTACTGCAGAACATCTATTTCCTTGTCAGCCTCCCAGTTCCCACATGCTCACAAAATGGGCCTCATGGCTGGTTGTCTCCATGACTGTTTGTCTCCTGTATCATGTCCCCAAAGAGCAAGTTTCTTGCCCAAGACTTGTTGGACAGTTCACCCCTTTCAGCCCCAATATGTAGCGCAATTGTAGTACTGACAGAATAGTGTTTGTGGAATTGGTGTTTGTCACAACATTGGAGGGTGTGAGGGGCACAGGGAAGCCAGGAGTTGGAGCATCAAAGAGGTGACTAGGACTTTGATTACATAATGGTCTGATTTCTTTGATTGTTAGGTGAGAGAATTGATCTCCAGCCAAGGAAGGGACACTCTTAAATGTTCTAAGGCTAGTTTGTGAGATTTGAGGCCTCTAAAATCCAATTTGGAGCTCCAGAAGTTAGGGATGTCAAAAGCAGGAGCTGATTTGGTGTGGGAGAATGAGTCGGTGAATTTGGTTAGGACAGATTTATTTGAGGTACTGGGAAAATATGGAGTAGATTTGGAGTCACCAGTACCCAGCAGAGAGATGGAAGCCAAGGGCATGAACATGAACTTTGAAGGAGAAAGCAGAGCAATGCTCACACTTTAAATGTGAGCAGGAAAGAGGGGCAAATGGTGGAAACAAAAGAGGTTGAGGACACAGACACTTTCAGAGGACAGAAGTCATTAGTGATGTCATGTGACATTTGGGAAGAAAGCCATTTTATAATTTGTTAGTAAGTGGTTACATTTAATAAGAAAAGCATTGAGCAAGTGGAGTAGGGTTTAGAAGAGGCAGTCAGCAGTTGAGGAGGGAATAGAAATTGAGCAAAATGTTAGTTGTAGAACAGCTCAGAGCAGCTTGACTCCTCAGGCCTGTCTTTATTTGGAAAGAAAAGACAATTAGCTGGGGAAGGGAGTAACAGAATCTTTATGTTTGGCTTATTTATTGGTCTGTGGGGAGAGCAAGAAGCGAAAGATATAGGAACTTGGCATACACAGGGAGAAGGCTCTGGAGGGGAGCATGAATTCAGAACAAAGGTTTTGAGAGGCAGGAAGAAGGAACACACCTTGGATTTGGCGTGAAATAAGAGGGCGTGAGGAAGACTGGGTAGAAGGCACAGGTGCTCTACCTGGTTCTCCCTGTTCTCCAACCGGAGGGAGTAGAGCCTTGGAAGTGTAGATAGCCAGAGCTCAGGGCAGCCTGACTCCACAGGCCTGCCTAAAAAATCCATCCCTTTGAGGCGGCGCCTGTGGCTCAAAGGAGTAGGTCGCCGACCCCATATACTGGAGGTGGTGGGTTCAAACCCGGCCCTGGCCAAAAACTGCAAAAAAAACAAAAAATCCATCCCTCTCCTAGACCCATGGATGGAGGACTGGCCAGAGACGGATCATCTGTTCCAGGGAAGCCATAGGCAGTCCCCTGACTTTGGGGAGCAGCTGGCCTTGCCCCCACCCCCACCCTCTCCTTTGCCCCCTCCCATGTCTTTTTCCTACCCTCTTCCTCAGCCCTCTCCACCTCCCCTCTTCCCACCCTTGCCCCAGGATGCCCCTTTTTTCCCAGGCCAGCCCTTCCCACCTCAAGAATTCTTCAATCATAATCCAATGGAAGACTTCTCAGTGCCACCCCATTTAGGTAGGTACCTCTGCAGCCTACCCTGTACCTTCCCTAGCCCAGCATCCTGTGCCCAGGTGAGCTAATAGGAGTTGGGGGCAGCCCCTTTTCCTTCCACCCCTGCCCCCCAGGATTGGGTTTGGTCACCGCAGTCCTTGAGTCTGGAATAGCATCTATAGACCCATTAATCAGTTCATTGATTGTCATAATTTCCCAGCCTGAAGAAAGGGGAAGTGGCATCACTGTTTTGCAGATGGGGAAACTAAATCTTAGAGAAGCTTACCTGGAAGACTAGAGCCGCCTGAGAGCAGAGCTTTGCTCCCCTGGTCAGAAGCCCACTCTGATAATGACTGGTGGTTCTTTTGTAGGATGTGACCCTGGAATGAACTTTGTGCCTGGCCCCCTGCCACCTCCAGTCCCTGGCCCTAAGCCCCATGGTCAGCACCGGGGCCTGGTGGTCCACCGGGGCATGTCACGTTGTGTTCCCAGCAGCCCCTACCATGTGCCAAGGATGGGGGGTCCCTGCAGGCAGCGGCTCAAGCACTCAGACAGACTGATCCACACGTACAAACTGGACAGACGGCCTCCTGCCCATTCAGGAACATGGCCTGGGTAGGATGGATCTTGGGCTGGGGCTAGAGGTGCCAAGGGCAATGCAGGACCTACCTGGCCCCCCGGGTGCTGGGCACGGGTATCTGCTATGCCTGATACGGTTCTTGTCCATTGCTGTCACCAATAAAAGCTTGGAAGAACAGAATGAGATATTTCTGTGTGAGGGAGTGCATCTCCTAAACCATGATCTTACAAGAGTTGAAGAGAGGCTTGGTGCCTGTAGCTCAGCAGCGCTAGTCACATACACTGGGGTTGGGGGTTTTGAACCTGGCCCGGGCCTGTCAAACAACAATGACAACTACAACAAAAAAGTAGCTGGGCATTGTGGCAGGTTCCTGTAGTCCTAGCTACTTGAGAGGCTGAGTGAGGGAAGAGAATCCCTTAAGCCCAAGAATTTGAGGTTGCTGTGAGCTGTGATGCCACAGAACTCTGCTGAGGGCCACATAGTGAGACTCTTGTCTCAAAAAAAAAAAAAATTGTTGGAGAGGTTACCTCTTGTTCTCTCCAGGATGAGCCTTTGACTCCACACTATTTAGAAATTATTGACTGCACTCTTCTGCTGTCTCACATGCACTTTCACCCTTACCAAAATATGTGTACTTAAAGATCCTGGAGGGGTTCCCTGTTGTCATCATCTCTTGGGGACTGAGAAAAATTAAGGGCTGAGTTGAATTCATCAGTGTTTGATATAGAATTTTGGGTCAGGCTAGTTCTTACCTTTACCTCCCAATCTCATAAATTCATGCGTGCATTAAATATTCACCTTCACCTACTGATAGGAAGATACCTATCTTGCATAATTCTTGGCTTATAGTAGACACTCAGGTAGTTGGAATTATTATTTTTTTTTCAGTGAAAATGACTGGTATTTAAAATCTAGTTTAATGAAAACATTCTCATCATTTGAAAACAATTTGCATTGTTTAATCTGAAGCTGTTCTGGCATCAGGACTTAACTCTTCTGCTCCACAGGTTTCAGGTGCCACTGTATTACTAATTCTCCAGTGCTCTTGAGACATGTGTTAGACATGTCTGCCTCTGTTGGAAGTCCTTGTGGCAGCTTAAACCAGAAGCTAACAAACCAAAGTGGAAGACCAATTAGAAACCTACTACTTGGGCGGCGCCTGTGGCTCAAAGGAGTAGGGTGCCGGCCCCATATACTGGAGGTGGTGGGTTCAAACCCGGCCCTGGCCAAAAAAACTGCAAAAAAAAAAAAAAGAAACCTATTACTTACTTGATAGATGATAATTGCAATGAGAGCAAAGTGAGCACAGACCATCTTCTTTGATGGGGCTAGGGGTGGTGAGATAGAAAAAGAACAGAGAGAAAAATCCAGGGTGGGTTCCAGGGAAGGGGAGGTGGTAGAGAGGCTGTTCTAAACTTCAAACAGAAGGTACAAGCAAAGAAGGTGTGGGATCTCAGCTTTGACAAGTGGTCCTGACCCTAGGTTTGTGACCATGCAAAGAGCACCAGCAGTGGAATGTGGACTAAAATAGGTGGGGTAAGGGATAGGGCGGGGTTGTCCAATCTTTTCTTTTTTCTGCCATGTGTTGGAAGAATAAGAGTTGTCTTGAGCCACACAGTAAATCAGTAAATATGCAAATCCCACTCAAAGCTGATTAACGGGGGGGGGGGGCGTGGGGAGGTGTCTGTGCGCATACTTTTCATGATCAAACACCACAGATAAACAAAAAAAGCCTTCACAAAATCACAGGCCCCTCATGGGCCACATGATGGACATCCCTGGGATAGAGCTGGCAGTGAGCTGATGAGTGATACAGGGCAGAAAAATAAGATAACATGAAGACCCTTTAAATAATCTTGAAGTAGAACTCTTGCATTACCTTTCTGTACTTGTTAATGAAACTTTACCTTGACAAAAGAGATAACATCTCACACTAAAAGAGCTGGAAATAGAAGATCAGAAAAGAGTTGATCATTGCAAGCGATCTAGACTAAATGCAAATGAAAAGCTATTAAATTAACCAACGTTGATGCTTAGTAAACTGAATTAATAAAATGCTTTAGAGCTGTGGTCCGCAACCCCTGGGCCTGTGAAGAGCAGCCAGGGGTGAATAGTGGGCAGGCAAATTATGTAACCTTTATGTGCATTTTCAGCTGCTCCCTATCACTTGCATCACTACCTGAGCCCCACCTCCTGTCAGGTCAGCTGTGACATTAGATTCTCACAGGAGCCCTGAACCCTACTATAAATTGCACATGTGAGGGATCTAGCATGTGAGCTTCTAGATTGAGAATCTTATTCCCACCCCCACTCCACCTGCATCCCTGGTTTGTGGAAAAATTATCTTCTATGAAATTGGTCCCTGGTGCCAAAAACAGCAGGGTTTAGGTGAGATTAGGTGGGGTGCTTAATTCCTTACCCCACCTCAAATGAGACAGTGTGTAAAGGCACCAGCACAGTGTCTAGAACAAACATGTTTAGCTTTCTCTGGTATAAACAAAAAGTGGAAAGGGGCACATAAAAAGTGAAAGAGAGCTTTCTGTTTGGGAGATAAGATTTTAGATCATTTTCTTTGCAAAAATTGGCTTTTTTCTTTTCATTAATAAAAACCCATCCTCTTCTGCTGTTTCCAGTGTGCCAATCCCTTGTCACTCTGTCTTCCCTTCTCAAAGACCTTTTATCTGTCCAGATGCCTTTGTACTTTTGATTCTGGGGCTTTTTGCTGTTGCTGGAGAAAATCATACTCCTGGACTGATTTATTTCCAAGGAAAAGTAATATGAGCCACCCAGCCTTGCTGGGCCCTCTCTGTTGCTTGCCATTCTATTCTCCAAGAATCCCATCACCTTCCCTGCTGAGCTCTTCTAAGGCTTTTCCATTCACTTCAAACTCCACCCCAATTCTGGAACTCTCTGCAAGCAACCTGAGACTGTTCAGTATGCTCAGTATTCCCTTCATTCTACCTTTATACTTCTAATTTCCTCCTTGTTTTGCTATGTGCCACATGTTGCTCACAGTGAGTTTTCATAACCTTTACTTCAGTATCCCAACACATCTGTCCTCAAAAATTTCTTACATCTGTTTAAAATTTGCTGAAATAGCGTAATCTTAAATTTCAAATTTATAGGAATAGAATAAAGGAGATATGCCTGGTCCAGTGCTTCATGCCTATAATCCTAGCACTTTGGGAGGCCAAGTTGAGAGGATCACTTGAGCCTAGGAGTTTGAAACCAGCCTGATCAATACAGTTAGATCCCATTTCTACCAAAAAAAAAAAAAAAAAAAATTAGTCTGGCATGCTTATAGTCTCGGCTGCTCAGGAGATTGAGGCAGGAGGGTCACTTGAGCCCAGGAGTTTGATGATGCCACTGCCCTCCAGCCTGGGTAACAGAGTGACATCCTTTTTCAAAAAAAAAAAAATTATTTTCACTTTGTTGTCTTTTTGTACTGTAAGCATATAGTACAAAACACTTTTAAAGATCTGGCTCTTGTGTTATAGATTTTATTTAGTCATGACTGGAAAACAAGAAACTTAAAAATTAGCCTTATACAGGTCATCACTTGCTTTTAAATTGTTTCCTTGCCTTTGTTTTGAGATGTGAAGATAATGAAAATCCTATGTTTGCCCACTATTTTCTAGTTAAACAGGAGAGAACTCAAACTTCAATGTCTCAAAAATATCTGACCATTGAGAAATTATTAAATAATACAGTCTTACATTGAATCTCTCTCATTCATGGAATCTTGGTTATTAGAGAACAGATCCAGTATCCATTCCTTTGTTGTCCCAAGATGCTCTTGTAAGGAGTAAAAGATTCCTGAGCACTTCAGTTGTAGTGTCAGGCTTAATTTTCCAGAGTAAAAAAATTATTTTAGGAAAACTAAAACTAGTGGATTAAAAAAAAAAAAACATTTTATCTAAACTGAAATTTTCCCAACAAAAGTAGATAACTTGCTTTCTGTTACATTACCCAGTTCTTTGTATGTCAGTTTAGTGTTTGTGTATATCTAAACATACATTGGTGAAAGATAAATTCTGATTGAGGGCAGGTGTGGTGGTTCACACCTGTAATCTTAGCACTCTGGGATGTTAAGGCAAGTAGACCAAGATAGAGCAAGATAGCCTGAGCAAGAGCAAGACCCTGGGCTCGGCGCCTGTAGCACTGTGGTTACGGCCCCAGCCACGTACACCGAAGGCGGTGGGTTCGAACCCAGCCCGGGCCAGCTATCCAACAATGACAACTGCAACAACAACAACAGAAATAGCCAGGCATTGTGGCAGGTGCCTGTAGTCCCCGCTACTTGGGAGGCTGAGGCAGCACTCTACCTAGGGCGACATAGTGAGACCTTGTCTCAAAAAAAAAAAAAAAAAAAAAAGAGCAAGACCCTGTCTCTACCTGGCACCATGGCATGTGCTTGTAGTTCCATCTACTCAGGAGGCTAAGGCAAGAGGATTGCTCAAACCCAGGAGTTTGAGATTGCTGTGAGCTATGATGCCATAGCACTCTCCTGAGGGTGACAGAGTGAGACTCTGTCTCAAAAAAATAAAATTCCAGTCACAAGGAAGTGAGCCTATTTCTTTTTAAAAACAAAACCTGCTTTCTTGAAGTAGGATTGACAATAAATTGCACAGTTTAAAGTGTACATGTTGATATTAAGTACATCTGTGAAAACATCATCACAATGAAGATAATGAAATTTATCCTTCTACCTCTTTATAGTTCATCCCTCTTGCCTCTCTCTACAACCTCACATGCCCTTGTTCCTGACTCCAAATAATCATTGATATTAATGTTTTCTGATACTATAGACCAATTTGAATTTTATACAATTTTATATAGATGAAATCACTCAATAGGTACTCTTTTTCTCATCTGGCTGCTTTCACTCAACCTAATGAATGAGATTAATGGGACAACTAAAAATTAATCCAGGGCTGGGCGAGGTGGCTCATGTCTATAATCCTAGCATTCTGGGCGGCAAGAAAGACTTGGTCTCAAAAAAAAAAAAAATAGTGTGCTATTAGTATAGACAAACAGATTAATGGAACAGAAAGTCCAGAAATTGGATTGCTTGAGTTCAGGAGTTCGAGACCAGCCTGAGCTAGAGCGAGACCCCATCTCTAAAAACAGCCGGGCATTGTGGTGGACGCCTGTAGTCCCAGCTATGTGGGAAGCTGAGGCAAGAGGATCATTTGAGCCCAAGCTGTGAGCTATGACACCACAACACTCTATTGAGTGTGACAAACTAAGACTCTGTCTCAAAAAAAAAAAAAAAAAATCCATGTTGTGTGTATAAATAGTTCATTCCTGTCTTTTTCTTTTGCTTTTTGAATAATCTCAAGATTTTACTGTCTTTATGATAATACAAAAGACATTTAGAACCGTATCACTTGGCCCTTTCTCTTATCTCCTCCCAGTTCAAAATGCTTGCATCTCTTAGTAGCTAGCATTCTCTTAGCTCTGCAGTTGGGCTCCACACATTCAAGCCTCGGCACCATCTTCTTCGTGGTTTTAGCGTTTTTCCGGAAAATCAGCGTAGTCTGCCCTCCATAGCCACTCTGCTTTCTGTCATAACGCCACTTTCCCTGGGCATACCCAGAGTCCTTTCCTGTGTTACTTTGTAGGGCTGCTACTTGCCACACTTCTTACAGAAAGTCTGGCAGGTTTTAGAAATGTTCACCATGTTTGTGTGAGGCTGGAAACCTCTTTTTCTTAATAGTGTCTTTTCAAGAATGAAAGTTTTTAAGCCTATCATAGTGGCTTCTAGCACTATGGGTGGCCAAGGCCGGAGGATCCCTTGAGCTTAGGAATTTGAGACCAGCCTGAGCAAGAGCCAGACCCCTGTCTCTATTAAAAATGGAAAAACTAGGGCAGCGCCTGTGGCTCAAAGGAGTAGGGCGCCGACCCCATGTGCCGGAGGTGGCGGGTTCAAACCCAACCCCGGCCAAAAAGTGCAAAAAAAAAAAAAATAGCCCAGCGTTGTGGTGGGTGCCTGTAGTCCCAGCTACACAGGAGACTAAGGAGACTAAGGCAGAAGGATCGCTTGAGTCTAAGAGTTTGAGGTTTCTGTGAGCTATGATGATGACACCTCAGCACTCTCTACCTAGGACGACAGAGTGAGACTCTGTCTCAAGAAAAAAAAAAAAGAATGTTTTTAATTTTGATGAAGTGCAGTTTATCAAAATTTTCTTTTTCTTTTTTCTTTTTTTCTTTTTTGCAGTTTTTGGCCGGGGCTGGGTTTGAACCAGCCACCTCCGGCACATGGGGCTGGTGCCCTACTCCTTTGAGCCATAGACACGGCCCTCAAATTTTTCTTTTATGAATTGTGCTTTTGATGTCATATGTAAGAAATCTTTGCTTAACCCAAAGTCACAACTATTTTCCTCTGTGTTTTCTTCTAGAAGGTTTATAGCTTTAAGTTTTACTATGTACATTTAAGTCTATGATCTATGTTCAGTTAATTTTTGTTTATGATGTCAGGTGTAAACTGAGATTCATTTTTTTACATGAATATACTATGGTTCAGCACCATTTATTGAAGACTCTATTTTCTGCTCTAAATTACCTTTTCACCTTCATTGAAACTCAGCTGTCTGTGTATGTATGGTTCTATTTCTAGACTTTCTGTTCCATTAATCTGTTTGTCTATACCAATAGCACACTCTCTCTCTTTTTTTTTTTGAGACAGAGTCTCACTTTCTTGCCCCTAGTAGAGTGCCATTGGAGTCATAGCTTACAGCAACCTCAAACTCTTGGGCTCAGCGATAACTCTTGCCTGAGCCTCCCAAGTAGCTGGACTACAGGCACCTGCCACAATGCCCAGCTATTTTATAGGGACAGGGTCTCACTCTTGCTCAAGCTAGTCTTGAACTCATGAACTCACCCGCCTCAGCCTCCCAGAGTGCTGGGATTACTCATGCAGGATTACTCATGCAGCCATCCTCAGTGCAGGATGGCTCATGCCTGGCCCACATTTTCTTTTTTTTTTTGAGACAGAGCCTCAAGCTGTCACACTGGATAGAGTGCTATGGCATCACAGCTCACAGCAACCTCCAATTCCTGGACTCAAGCGAGTCTCCTGCCTCTGCCTCCCAAGTAGCTGGGACTACAGGTGCCCGCCACAATGCCCGGCCATTTTTTGGTTGCAGCTGTCGTTGTTTGGCGGGCCTGGGCTGGATTCGAACCCGCCAGCTCAGGTGTACGTGGCTGGCGCCTTAGCCCGTTGAGCCACAGGTGCTGAGCCTGGCCCACATTTTCTTGACAGTAGCTTTATAAGTCTCAGAATTATGAAGTGTTAGTTTTTCAACTTTGTTCTTTCTCAAAGTTATTTTACCTTCTCTAGGTCCTTTACATTTCCATATGAGTTTTGTAATCAGCTTGTTAACTTCTATAAAAATGATGGGGTTTCCATTGTGATTGTATTGTATATATGGATCAAATTGGGGGAAATTGACATCTTTTTTTTTTTTTTTTTTGCAGCTTTTGACTGGGGCTGGGTTTGAACCCATCACCTCCGAACCCACCAGCGCCCTACTCTTTTGAGCCATGGACACTGCCCCATCTTATTTTTTTCTTGAGACAAAGTCTCACTTTGTCACCTAGGTAGAATGTCATGGGGTCAGAGCTCACAGCAACCTCAAACTCTTGGGCTCAAGTGATCCTCTTGCCTCAGCTTTCCAAGTATCTGGGACTATAGGGATCCACCGCGACACTCAGCTATTTTTTAGAGACAGGCTCTTGCTCTTGCTCAGGCTGGTCTTGAACTCCTCCTAGGCCTCCCAAAGTGCTAGGATTACAGGCATGAGCCACCGTGCCTGACCTGAAAATTGACATCTTAATACTATGTCTGACCCATGTCTGACCCCATGCACAAGGTATCTCTCTTTACTCACTTAGGTCTTCTTAAATTTTTCTCAGCAATATTTTGTAGTTATCGGTGTACAGGTGTTTCACATCTTTTGTCAGATTTGCCCCTAAGTGCGCATGTTCTTCTGTTATTGGAAATGCTACTTTTAAAAATTTTCAATTTCTTGTTGCTCATTGCTCGTACACAAAAGTAAAATTATTTTTTATATGTTGACCTTATAATCATGACCATGTACAAATGTTAACTACCTTGTTGAATTTATTCTAGTAGCTTCTTAAATAGATTACATTGGATTTGCTGCATAGACAATCCTGTTATCTGCTAATAAAGTTTTACATATTGATTTCTAATCTATACACCTTTTATTTATATTTCCTGTGTTACTGCAGTGATTATGATATTTTGTACAACATTGTATAGAAGCAGTGAGAGTGGACATACTCATTTCTTTTTTTTTTTTTTTGAGACAGAGCCTCAAGCTGTCGCCCTGGGTAGAGTGCCGTGGCATTACAGCTCACAGCAACCTCTAATTCCTGGGCTCAAGCGAGTCTCCTGCCTCTGCCTCCCAAGTAGCTGGGACTACAG